>JAVDPK010017493.1:0-12802 GCA_034780415.1 Cichlasoma orientale | reverse complement strand
GCATATACACACATATACATCAAAACACTGTATACAATATAGTTTAGAGACAGTATGTGGTGTGTTTGTGGATAAACAGTTACAGGAAGGTGGAGGTGGAAGAGTTTTATTAATTTTTATTCACAAATAAATAAAACTGACACTGTTGGGTCTCAGGCGATTCTTTTGGTATAACTTCCACAGCCTTAGAAAATTGATGCTCGGGTGAGGAGTTTAAAGACCAGCCGCGGCGAGGAAACGTCGGCTTTGGCATGGCGCTGCCACTCTCCGCCTCCAGCCCCGCAGGCGCATAAAGCAATCACTTTGGTTTCGATTGATTTTGGACATCTTTATCTAATCTTTATCTATTACAGTGCGCTGAGTACTGCACTTGTGTACTGTACACAAGTGCAGTACTCAGGTACAGTACACAGTTAGCAGTGGCTCCAGTTCACAGCGTAAACTCAGACTGCTTCCAATAAAATGTCAGAAAGAGTAATAAGAATGTTTAACTCTGTTATAAAATTATTATTGTTGTTAGTAGTAAACAATAAGCAGCGTAATATTCGACATACTGGCTAAAATATTTAAAAGACCATTCACTCATTCACTCACCTCTTCTTTGGAAATATATATATGAGAGGTGGAGAGGTACTTGAGAGGTGGAGGTATGAGAGGTACATTTTTTTTGTGTACTTTGAGTGTGTAGGAGTGCAGAATATTTAAATTTATTCTCTCATGCTGCTGCATAGATATCTCACTGGATGTTGCACTTCACACTCTGCACTTTACCCACATCAACACTTTATTTACATTTAGACATTTAGGCCTGTATTATCTTATTTTTGTTGCTATTTATATTTATATTTATCGCTATTTTCTTGTTCCTGTTTTTGCTTCTTGTTCTCATTCATATGACAGTTAAAAGAAAAGGAGAGCTGTCAAAACAGAATTTTATTGGAAAAGTGCAATGACAATAACCAAACTAGAATTTATTGCTCTGGATAGAACCAATTCTAAACATGTGACAAATAAGTACTGCTCACAATCACCTCTCACAAAGAAACAGTGTGGGTATATTATACAGTTCGTGAATCCTTAAAGTCCTGTGAGTAGTTTTTTTAGCCCATATGCTGTGATATCTAAAGATTCCCTGAATTTCTCTTCAACATTGTGTCTTAGGTATCCCTTTGTGCTAGGTATCGCTTGTGTAATACCATCTTCTTCCACAGAGCATTGTGTGTTTCTAGCTACATACTAGTGGCCCAGGACGGAGAAAAAAATCACAAAACACGATAAATAGGCCTGTGTACACTATGTTAAAATTTATGCAAGTGTAAATTTCTGCCATTGCTGATTATTTTTTTTTAAATAAACAAGCTAGACAGACACACACACACACACACACACACACACACACACACACACACACAGAGAGTCCACAAAACCAGTAAACGTTCTGGCCTAAACCTGTATGGCTCACACTGTCAATGACCTCCCACAAAGAGACAGTGTGGGTATATTATACATTTCCTGAATCCTTAGAGTCCTGTGAGTATTGCAGTGGTAGACTCTTGTGTCCCTGATGTCCCTGGATGCCACATGGCTAAAAGAAATAAGTAGTTTAGGTGAAAATTATCTGAAAATTTGTATTATTTGTGGTTTAAAGATCTCTATTAACCTCTTTGTTGGTCAAAGAGATCCAAAACCTGTCTCAAATGAAAGCCACGAGGGTTCCCTTTAAAATGATACCAAACACTATATTCTAGACCTTTGATAAATGTCTGTACCATGAGCCTAAAACAGATATACACAGTGTCAGAAAACAAAATTTTTCTTAAAGAGTTGTAAACTTCATGAGCTGATAACTGTGACTAAGCTACCACTTTGGAATGGCTATCATACCAAAATATCATCTACAGACATGTAACTTTTCAAAAATTATGGTTAGGTTTTTCCACCCTGAGATGGACCAAATATTGAAATTTTGGCCTCTGGCCCATGGACTATACGCACTGGAGAAAAGAAGAATGAAACTCAGTAGAAGCAAAGCAGAATATGTGTGTGTGATTGAGAGAGATGCAGATGGAAAGGTGAAGTTGCAAGGAGTAGAGGTAGTGAAGGTGGATGATTTTAGATACCTGGGGTCAACCATCCAAAGCAACGGACATTGCACAGGCATTTACCATGGCTGCATCAGGTCATGAAAATGCTGATCACTCACGCATTGAGTTCCTTCAGAGCCTGCAGAGGACTATCAGAAATAAATGAATGTAATAAGAGAAATATAATAATCATTTTTGATAACCACATCTTGATTGTTTCTTTTCTGATGAAGGCAAAATTACAAATAAATTGTGAAACACTGTGGAGCTGAATGTATTACATGGTGTCTTTTTGGAGGTCACAGCACTAGCCAGATTTATTCACCTCTCCTTTTCTTCTCCAGAGATGACCGCTCAGTGAAAGATCATCTCCATACCTCATCAAAATTCTAGGTGTCTTACCTGTCATGGATGGGCGGGGCTACTGTTGATGATGCTGTGAGACATCTGATGCAAGCTGTGCTTTAATTTGCCATTGGTTCTGAGCTCAACTGGGTGGGCCGTGGACAGAAGAGGAGCTTCAGAAACACTCGCCTCCAGGGGGTACTCTTCCGTAAGTCACCTTAAAGATGCAGAAAAAAACTCACCCAACATGGATGGTAAATAAAGTCTAAATAAAGTCAGGCGCTCTGAAGCGAACCCCAGTGGGTAAGGAGGCCACCCATCACCAGTATGCTGAGGTGGTGAAGCGATGGCTACGCTTCGCTCCATTCAGACAGGGAGGCAGCGGCCGTCGCTGCTGGAAGCCTCCTGCGGATATTTCACATTCTGAGGAAATAGACAGTTTCAACCAAAGCTGAACACCCTGATGTTTATCTAACCAAGATACCTAAACACAGGATGAGATGTTCACATCAGAGCACTGTACATAAAAAGATTCGCCTCTGTATATTTCGTCTATTACTTCTCTTCTTCCAGATGACAAATGTATCCTGTTAAAGAAGCATTTCAAAGAACTGTATTGTATCTTTTGGAATTTCACTGAAAAAGGGTTAGGGTTATACATTTATTGCAATCTGTCTTTATAAGATGTTTTTTATAGTATTATTTTCAAGTAATCCACAATAGGGAAGGAAACCATCCACTCTATGGTTTTCCAGCATATTAAAGCAGAGTTCAATGTTTATTTCAGCTGGTTTATGTGACAGCTTTGTACGTTGAATGAAAATTACTACAGTGGGGGGCGACAGAGTCAATCCATCCGCTAATGTCCTCTTGGTTGATTAAGTCATGAATATTTCCATCTCCTGCCTCACAAATAGAACAGAATAGAACACTGTAGGTTTAACATTTTGTGTGATCTGAGTTATTTTTACTCTCAGTCTAGGGAACATGGAGTGTAAATGATAGCTACCATGGTCCAGATTCAATGAAAACTCTGAGTCTGTTAACCTGGAAGAGGTAAACTCTCTAAGCTGTGTCTTAGTGAGGAAGCTGCCAGGCTGTCAGCCAATTCAGTCCCTGTTAAGGCTGGGTGACGCTTTAGACACCAATAATTGATGAATGATTACTCACCTGTAATGCTGCAATTGCTCAGCTGATGAAACATATTTTCACAGCTAATGTCATTTTGTAGATGATATCAGACTTCTGAGTGAAGATGACTTCCAAAATGACTGAATCCAAATCCTACAACTGACTTAAATGTAGTTTGAAAGTGAAATTTTGAATAAAGGTTGCAGTTAACAGCCATCTTTTTATCAAGTCTGAGGTTGAGCCACCCCTCATTTCTTTATATTTAGCTAGGAAAGTGAATGGGAAAATAGGTGCAATGACTTATTGAAACCTGCAAACATAAATGGAAATACGCTCTGTAAGGTAAAAACTGAGTTTGTAACGAGCTTGAAAGTCAGTATTTGGAATGACCACCTTTATTCTTCAACACAGCATGGATTCTCTTAATCAAGTTTGTAATTTCTACAGGAATAGTTCTCCAGGCTTCTTGAAGGACATTCCAAAGCTCTTCTTTGGACGTTTGGTAGCCTTTTGTTCTGTTCTCTGTCAAGGTGATCCCACACTGCTTCAATAATGTGATGTGCAATGAGGTCTGGGCTTTGGGGAGCCCAAGACGGGCAGTCTTCCATTGTGTTTTTGTTTTCTATCCAGGGCTGCTTTTACTGCACTGGCAGTGTGCTTGGGATCATCAAGCTGTAAAATGAAGCCCTTGCCAATCAGATGCTTTCTAGCTTGTATTGAATGGTGGCTCAGTATATGATGGCACTTTTCTGTGTTCATTGTTCCATCAATTTTGACAAAATCCCCCAAATCACCAATGGAAATGCAGCCACAAAGCATGACAGAGCCTCCACCATGTTTTAAGATGGCTGTAGACACTCACTGCTATACCTCTCTCCTGATCTCCTCTTTACATACTGATGATGAATTAAACCAAAAATTTCAAATTTTTGTTTTTTAACTCCATAAGACTTCTTGCCACCACAGTTCTTGTTTAATTTGGCATATCTTAGTCTTTTCTCTGTGTATGGATCAACTGTCGGGCCAGATGCATCTCTCAGGTCCAATGTCAGGTCTTTGTTGGATTGTTTTCTTATTTCTTAAGGACATACAGAGACGGTTCAACTGCTGTAGTTTTTAGGCCTCCCACCTTTTCTTCATCCTCCACTTGTCCAGTTTCCTCATTTTTTTTAAGGATACTTAAAGGACCCACCATGCTGAGATATGCCAAGTTTTCAGTTAATAGCTCTTTGGGAATCACATTGTTGGTGCAAAAATACTAATATTTTATGCCTGTCAAACTGTATTATCATTGGCATTTTTCATAGATTGAACTGAAGAAATGGGAATTAACAGTTTTTGCAACACACTTCTAGGAACAAAGTGCCTAAAAATACAATTTAAAATGATTTATTTGCTGGTTTGTGTTGACACAACACTGGTTCATCACTTGAAATAGGTGGGTTTTTTGGGATGCTTTAATGATTCATAGCTAAGTGTTAACTGAATTAACAAACAACAAAACATCCCTCTGAAAATGGTCAGGTACAAGAACTTGACTGAAAATTGCTGAAAAAACACCCAACGTCCAAAGAAAAACTGGAAAGACCTTCAGAAAACCTGGAGAACTATTGCTCAAGAGCACTTGAAAAAATATGTCTGGTTCCTTGAAAGGAAAATATAAAGAAATGAGAGATAGCCACTTTTGCACAATACTGTATAGTTGTGTTCAGAAGTTTACATACACTCATCATGGGCATGAATGTCATGGTAATTTGGGGCTTTTATTGATTTCTTTGAACTGTTCTTTTTCCAGGGTGGAATGATTGGACAGCATACAGCTTTAATGACTTTAAAAAACAAGAATTGGGTTCAAATGGGTATTTTGGAATTTCTCTGATCCAAACAGGTCAATAGTATACATACAGACTTAAATGCACCACAACTAAGATTTGGTTAAATGTCTCTTAGCAAGTTGCATCAGATGCTTCAGGTAGCCACAAGCTTCTGACATAATTCTGGCTGAATAATTCTTGGCAGAATTGGTAGAGTTCAGTTTAATTGGTTGGTTTCCTAGCACAAACTCAGCTTTTAAACATGGGGGTGGGGGGGGTGTTTGAGAGGGGGCTTGACATGTATTTGTTGGTGATTTTTTTTGTGCATGTGTAAAATGTTTCTGCAGAATTCTGTGTGTAGTGATTCTGCTGAGCATTTATCCCAGCAGGTATAGCTTTGATCACTGAGTGGACGCCAAACT
This sequence comes from Cichlasoma orientale, assembly GCA_034780415.1. NCBI lineage: Eukaryota > Metazoa > Chordata > Actinopteri > Cichliformes > Cichlidae > Cichlasoma > Cichlasoma orientale. The sequence goes on along the minus strand of JAVDPK010017493.1, from coordinate 7,006 downwards.
CCACTGTTTTACAGTGCAATGGTCAGGATGACACTATCAAATATTTTAAACCAGATTTTAAGTGAAATTTGGAAGTTATTGATTTTTTTCATAATTGCATTTAGAGCTCTTTGAACTTTTTCTTTTAGTGCAACTTCAACTGCCACATTGAAGTTTCCTGATGCTACTATGATTATACCAAGGTAGGTATAGCTTATACTGTGCTCAATGATTTGATTATTTATGGTGAACTGGTATTTGTTTTCCTGACATCTGGGCCTTTTTTGAAAAATCATGATATTAATTATTTTTATATTTACCACCAGGGCCCAGTTCTGACAGCATTTTTCTACTATGCCTAGTTGTTGCTGTAGTCCGTGTTTTCAGTAGGAGACAAGAGCAGAACATGTTTGCTGGCATAAAACCATCTCTCTGTGAATAAATCTGTTCATCATCTGATGGTGTGTTCCTTTTGGTTTGGCTCCCCTCTCAGAAAGCTTCCTTCTAGCCATGATGTGACATTGAGAAGCCCCCTCTATGCTCAATCTGACTTGTGACACTTCCACTTATTCTGATGCCATGTTTCCTACAGTGTTCTGCTGGAAACTTGAGCTACAAACATTTTTTTTAACAACAGGTGAACAAGCAGCAGGTTGATTTATTTGAACAAGTGTCAATTTGTTAATTCTAAATGGTCTCTTTGTAATAGAAACATGACTCTGTTCACATCATCTTTGTACTGGTATGATAGTAATTTCAATATATGTGACATATAATGACAACAAAGCTGTTCTGATAGCTCTTTTTCCCAGAAGAGATTTTAGTGTTTGTGATGGTAAGGAAAGCACAGGTGTAAATAATGCAATGAATGCATGCTGCTATGTTTAACAGTTTCCTTGAGTCATACTGTCACACTGTCATGACTCACTATAACTGGCATATCTTTGTCAAAAAGTTTATCTAATCTTCAGTCAATGCGGAACTATCTACTCCACAGTTACTGATACTGATGCTTTGGAGCTGAGAGTGACCGTATTATATTTCTGATTTGCATGTCATCTCATGGGAAAGTACAGAAAATGGGAATTCTGTTCAGCTCTGGAGCTTCTAAATGCCACTCATGATTTGCCACCTTTGGTTCCTCTTTCCACTTCTATTGATGACACTTTTTTTTAAACTAAGCATTAAAAAAACAACAAAAAGAATATTAAACAGTTTTGAATGTTCTATGTTGAATGAAAAAAAAACACTCCAATGAATTCAACTCAGTTAAATGTTATTTATGTAGTGCCAAATCACAGACAGTTGTCTTTATATAGTTAGATAAAGAGCACACAATGTCTGTGAGAGAACCCCAACAATCAGACGATCAGCTATGAGCAAGTACTTGGTGAGAGTGGGAAGTAAGAACTGCCTTTTAACAGGAAGAAACCTCCAGCAAAAACAGGCTCAGTGAGGGGCTGATGTCTGACTCAACCAGACTTACTCCTCCTCCTTTGCCATGTTTCTTTTTGACTATCTGTTCATGACAAATGTCAAGCTTCAGAATGAATTTGAAATGTGATTTCTTCTTAGTGGTACAGCATGACATGCAGAACACACTTTATGGAACTTAATGACCTTTTATAATGTTCATAGTTAGCTTTGCTCATTAGGGTTTGCCTTTCAGTGCTAGAGATTGTCATAAGACTAAGTCAATGAAGATGCGATAAGTACTCAGTTTGACTCTGGCTTTAGTTTGTGTGGTCATTTCTAGGTCTTGACTATGGAAAAGTCTCAAGCTACCCCAAGTTTTTCTTTGCACATTGGACATTTTTCAGTTTTAGTCAAGTCCTTGTACCTGACCATTTTTAGAGGAATGTTTTTTGTTTGTTTGTTTGCCTGTTAAGCTTCTTAACCCTGACTGAATAATTCAAGAATAAAAAGGCTGCTATGCTGTAGTAACGTGTAATGGAAAATTTTACTTTAACCTCTTATGTGTTGTTCAACTATGGAGTATGTGAACATGAAGTGACCCGTGAGGTTGTAAAAATGGTCCAGATGACCATTCCCTTATCAGTAACCTACACACACACCTTCCTCTCTCAGGACCCTCTCTGGTGCTGAGGTCACATTCCTTAGTTTTAGTGTCCTTCTGGTTAACTTCTCTTTATGCAGGAATATGTAACTGGGAAGGATCTCCTTTTCTTTATTGGTTGGGTTAAGGAGGGGGAGAACAGGGGGCTGAAAAGTGTGTAAGTACATTGTGCCTTTGTGTGGATTTTCTTCAGCAATCTGGAGGACAGTGACTAGGACCTGGACAGTTTGCTGCAATATATTGACGGGTGTTTTGAGTGAGTTGTCATGGGGAAAACGGACAAAGCGCCGACTCCCTCCACCGGCAAAAGAACTCCGTTCACAAAAAGAAGCCGCCCCGAAGATTCCCCCAAGACGGTGTCTCCAGCGACCGGCAACATTGTGGGCATTTTGGAGTCCATAAATAACAAAATGTCGAGCTTTGATGCACACCTGGCCCTAGTTGAAATCCTCCACAAAGAGTTTCAGGCCTTGCGGGAGTCTGTTCAGCCAGCAGCAGGTGGAAACACTCGCTGCAGAAAATGCCGTCCTCAGGGAGTCTGTGAAATCCCTCACCGAGGGAATGACCCAGCTCTTGGAAGAAAATAAAAAAATCAAAGAAACCAGGCCCGCAGCATGAGAGATAACCTGAATCTACAACAGGCACTCTGTGGAAAAGTAAAAATCTCGGCTCTACCTTTCATTAGCTCCAGTATTAAGCATCATAGTTGCTTTAAAAGCCTTAGTATAAACACCTCTCTGACAGCCTGGTTGGAATTTTTAAAAATAACTAACTCTTCACTTATTCCCTGTAAACTAACACCCATTTGGAACAATCCAGATATTTGTCAGAAAAAGAAAATGCTGAATTTTCCGTTATGGTGTGGTAAGAGTATAAATCATTTAGAACATATTATCGAAGATGGAAACCTTATTACATTCCAAGAACTTATATCAAAATATGGAATTGGCAACAGTAGATTTCTGGAATATTAACAACTGAAGTCCATCCTGCAGGGAAGATTTAATCTCAGTCAATTGAATTTAGAAATACCTGCATGGATAACAGAATTTCTAAACCTCTGTACCCCTAAATTGTTATCAAAATATTATAAATTATTACTAAAAGCTGATGATTCAGTTTCCCTCCCAATTGCAAAAGGGGAGCGTGATCTTTCTGTCAACCTGGATCAAAACTTATGGACAGAAATATGTTTAAATATCTTCAAAATGACTAGAAGTCTCAAATGACAACTTATACAATATAAAATTCTCCATAGAACATACTATTCTGGACAAAGGATGTTCCAAATGGGCCTTACATACTCAAACATATGCACTCACTGTACAAGTAATTCAGAGGAGAACTATATGCATGCTCTATGGTCTTGTATACTTTTTTAGAGGGGGGGGGGAGGCTACCCTATGTGGTGGGGGCAGTGGCGCTGGTCTCGGGTGCTGCGGTGTTCTGTGGTACTGTCGTCACAGCCCCAGGTCCACCTTCTCCTGCCCTGTGCTGAGATGTGGGAAATCGGGGTGCCTACTGAGCCAGTGAACAGCTGGCTCTCTTCTTCCAGGTTGCCCTTTTTCTTCCTGGTCATATGCTGCTCCTCACTGATCGCTCCTACTCCCCCCTTCCCCCGGGGTGTGGGTGCCTTAGGGTTCCTGAGCAGGGCTGGAAGTTCTGGCATGGGTGTTGACCTGCTCCTCTGAGGGTTGTTCAGCTTGTTTGGCTCCACATGTTTGTGTGAGCAGATTTTCTCTGTTCTGAACTTCAACATGTACTGCTGAGATCCAGAATGAGTGACTCACCTATGTTACCTTTTACACACGTCTCCCACAGCTCTGGAGCCACACCTGCCCTGTGTACCTGTGTGCCCTTCACATCAGTGTTAGCAGCTCACCTGTTGCTCTGTTATCAGAGTCACACAGCAGCATTTTACAGTTTCTGTATGTTATAAATTTCAGCTGGAAATTCAGAGCTTTCTGCTCTATATTTTGGTTACTTCATGTTTGTTAGCTGAAGAGAAATGAAAGTATTAAATAACAATATTTAGATGCATTTTTGATTCTCTAAATTAATGTCAGCAGGGACTGCTGGCCCTCAGGCTCTTTCACATTATCAAATCTGGTCCTCCTTGAAAAAGGTTTGGACCTCCCTGGTGTACAGTGTGTCCTTAAAAATTCTGTGGAAACTGAACAAGTAGAAGACAAAGGAAAAGGTGGGTGGCCTAGTAACTACAGCAGATGAACATTATCTGAAAGTCCTGTCTATATGAAATAGGAAAAAATCCTGAGAGAGATTGATAAGAGATTGCTCTGTATTGTTCACATTTGGGTCTTGTTTTTACCATATGACCATGTTATGACAAAAATGTTCTGTGTTAGGACAGGTCTTTGTTAAGTCAGCTCACCATGTTGTTATTGAGTGGAGTTAAAGCCACAAACTCAGGACCAATAAGGGTTTCCCAGCTGGAACACGTGATGTGAAAGTTAATGTAGAGTTTGTTTTTGTTCCTCTTGCGTGCTGTGGGGGAAGGAGGTTAAGCTGGGAAGTAGTGCAGTTTTCCTTTCAAAGTAAAAGTACGACCATTATCCCCCTTTCCCATCCAAAACTTGGAGAAAAAAATAAAAAATACTGTGATGGGAAACCAAAAAATTCCCAAACAAGAGACGTTTTGTTTTTGTTTTCATATTCTGTTCTGTACCAGATCTGTTCAGAGTTTATTTTGAGCAACATGCTAAACGTTATTATTTAGTGTAGTAATTTATTTATTTGGCCTGTAAAGAAAGGTTTTTGGAAACAGTACAGATGAGTACTGAATGTAATTTCGATGTTTGACTCCGTCTTGACATCAGCGTTAGGTTTTTTTTTTTTTGAAAAACACCGGAAGCCTTTTCTTCCTGCGAGTCGTTTTACTTGGGATGAAAAGTCTGAAACTGCTTCTCAGAAGAGTTCGGACCATGGAGGTAGCTGGCAATGGACGAGTTCTTTTCGCTCGCTTTCCTCAGCCGACACAGCGAGAATAATGTTATTCGACAGCTTACAACAACCGAAAGTAATGTCGACATGGAGCCATAATGCTCTTATATATTCAACAAGTCAACGGAGCAGTGGAATTTTCTTCTGCCAAAGTGGAATAACGCACACTCCTTAAGAGGTAAGCAGCGTTAAAGTTAAGCTACCTGCTGCTCTTTGTGTGACTATTGTGCACGAGTGAAAGCGTCTTTTGGCGATTATATTCCGTTTCCAAACTCGAATATATATTTTTTCTGCCGAATAAAGCCGGCAAACTCACTGTTTCTCAAACAAAGCAGCGCTCTGTACGATGAATCCTGCGGGACGTGTTGTACAGCTTAACCACCACCTGTCGCGCGGCGCTGCCTGTACCCAGTCCACAGAGCCTCCGTTCTGATTTCACGCATATTTAGAAATTATACGGTTTTCAGCGAAAACACATGAGGCAAATGATCATATTTAAGGTGGCCGTGAGTCTCAATAAGTGGGTCTTCAATCCGCCCCCCCCCCCAAGTAATTTACTTACATTTGCGCGCAGTATAAAGTAGCTACAGTAGCTCCTACCTGCAGCCCATTCTCAGCGCTTCAGCATGGAATTGGGTGTGTAATGAACATACCTGTTCACAACCCATTTTAAGGTTAACAGTATGCTCATATTGAAGTAACAGCGTCACTAAGTTAATACTGCTGGTAATAATAAATAAATAAAATAATAATAAACTAGAGTTAACAAATACTTCTCCGTTATTGCTCGGAAATAAGGGGGTAACTGCAACAAATTGAGTAAATGAGCTGTGAATAATCATATAAAGCTTATTCTCTAAACTCCCGTAGCCTGAAGCATCACAGTGATATTTCAGCTCAGCCTCACAAATCCTCTTGTGTGTATTGTGACTGATTTGTCCCCCCCTCCTTTTTGGCTTCTGAATGTTTCCAGCTCAGAGGCTGTCATCTTGTCTATTGTTTGCCTGGTAATTGGACTGCTGTTTGAGTTCTAGCACTGTAACCTTCCTCATCATCCTCAGCCCCTAACAGCATATCATCTGTCTCCTGTCTGTTCTTTTTTTCCTGGGAGAAGTTTGATGGGGGAAAAAAAAGCTAAAGCATTTCCTGGTACCGGCCAAAACCCTGCTTTTCCAATCTCTTCAGAAATCTGCTAATGTGCTTAGTGCTCAGACCCAAAGCAGACTGTTGCTGTACCTCAAACCTGAGTCACAGGGCAGGAATTCAGAGAGTGCCTTGGTTTGTTACTGGAGTACCACAGATATAAGAAGAGGGATCATATTGAAAAATAAGTGTTTTGGATTATTTAAAAATGCAGAGAAAGGTAGGATTGTGGTCACTGATGAAGTGTTACCAGAATAGAAAACTGCTCTGCATCCAGTTGGGTAAATATGTTATCTAAATAGTTCTCTGCACAGACTGGAAAGCAAGTGAAGTGAGTTTCACTTTGAGGAATCAAACCAGTTGGTTCAGGAGTGCTCTCATACCAGCGTGGTGTGACATAATGCAGTTCTGTAACACATCATCAGAACCAGAAACCCATCAATGTGTTGTTGTCAAAATGTTGTCATCCTAACTTAAGATAAATGGTGATGACAGGTAGCTTGAAGCTAAATTCAGCTGATTACATGGTGTTTAATGCCTGAAATAGGGCTCCTCAGTTATGGCAAAAATCACAATTTTTTTTGTCATTATTCTGATCAGAATATTTAATGTGATTATTCTTTACCTTCTTTAGGCCACTTCAAATATCTTTATAGAACTGTGATGTTATATTTGTTGCAATTTCTGCAGCCTTCTGAGCCGGATTTCTGTTTAAAAAACATTTTTAATGTCACTGACAGTTTTTTACCTTGATTAAAAAATGAATATGTAAAAGTCACTTTGCCAAAAACTGAGTGCAGCTTCTACCTTGTGATAGAAATGCTGTTTCTCACTCAGAATGACCTG
>JAVDPK010017491.1:0-12814 GCA_034780415.1 Cichlasoma orientale | reverse complement strand
TACTTCAAAAGAAGTAGTCGTTTTAAAAACATGTCATTAGTGTACAAATAAATTAGTCTAAACTTCCCTGAATATGTATAAAAGCAACATTTTAATGCGCCTGAAAACCCCATGAATATGAGAACTGCTTCCCCTATTAAACCTGCACCATTAATGTGGCTGTAAGAGTGAAACTCTGCTGTTGGTTTATATTTAGCTCATATCCTCCCATGATCCTCCTCGGTCAGACTGTTCCGTGTATGAGCATAAATTAAACACAACAAGGACTAATCTTAAAGATCTATAGGACATTAGAAAAATGAACATTTATGCTCTTTAAAACTCATTTGAACACATTCAAACACTTTTGTTTGGAGTTTGTGGACAACTGAACACCTGACAGGAAGGTTAACACCTAATTTCAAAATGGCTCCATCAGCCACACCCGCCCCTTTTTTCCCACAGCGCTGTAATAATATGGCGGAACGCCTGTAAACTAAAACCTTGATATAAAACTAAAGATTATATGTGTATCAAATATACGCCTTCAGTATGAGGCTATGCTTTTATATGCTCCCTATAAATCTGCCACAAAGGCTCCAAATCTTACCGGAAACTACTGTTCCCACCGCGGCGAAGAAGATCACAAGTGGCGCAGATAAAAACATCCTGTCATATAAATCAAACCGAGACGGAAAACAACAGAGGCGGCTAATAATTACAGTAACGGCAGCAGGACTGAGAATGAAAAATCACAGAAGAGGCAGAAAAATGACGAGAGGACAGAGAAACACACGAACTGCACAACAGCTCCTTCGACTGAAACCGAAAGTAAAATAATTCCTGTGACGTCCCGATGTGTCAGAGCCTCCAGCCAGTTTGATTGGATGAGGAAGAAAATCCTCCTGCAATTAATGAAAATATAAAATAAACGTAGAAGTCAGGGTAACATCACTGCCCCATTTCATAACAGAAAACCCTCCAGCAGACATCTGATTAACAAAACTCGTTAAATCTAATCAAAACAATTTTAAGCATGCTGTAAGAGACTGATATTCTGTCATTATCTTTAACATTTCTACAAATACTTTCTGGTGACCACATCCTAGAACAGACACAAAAAAATTTCCATGGTAAACAAATTAGAGAAAGCACATACTGCACTCTTGTACAAAGGTGTGTACTACATAATGTAGTATGCAGCCTGGAACTGATGTTACTATATACAGACTAGCTCTTTACCTGGAAAGTTGAGATTCGCCAGCTTCTCACTATCAAGCTACAGCCAGCTGTTGAGTGACTGAGGTCAGTTTCTCCATTTCATTCAGTAATGATCATGCAGGTATGGCCAATCACACAGGACAGTATGATCACATGATTAAGCTAAGCCAATCAGGCAGGAGAAAAAGGCTGCATATCAAAAATAGAAAGTGTACAAAAGGTCCTAAACATACAGGAATATGAAGGTCATGTTTCCCATCTTTGAAGAGTAAAGAACACATCTGCCAAACTTTATGCAACAACTCTTTGTAGTTTTTTGAGACTATAGACCAGAAAGAAACCTCACAGACAGACAACATGAGAACAGCAGCCTTTATTTTGTGCTGGATGATAAAAATTATATGCAATAGTAAACCCGTTCACATAATCCAGATTACAACCAGCAGACATTCATACATTTAGTCACTTTCACAGCATGTCACATAACATAACATAAAAGGCTGATATGTGATGGTGTGACAAATGTTGCCACAATAAACTACATGTGACCTGCTGCAATGAGGGTGTCACGTTTCTACTAAGCCTGAAACCAGAGCGCTCTTTCAGTGCAGTAAAGGCACTCTGAACAAACAAATAAACAAAGGCATCTGAGGCTGCATATTTTTGTGTGCTTACAGTAATGCTGCGGCAGTCAGTCATGGCGTTATTGCATTAATACAACATTATTTAGCATCTAAAGTTGCAACAATGCAAACAATAATAAAAAGTCTGCCATTTAAAAAAGTACCAAACAATAACAAATCCACACATCCATACATTAACAGCATCTATCAGGAATAACACAACGAACAGAATAACAGCAGAAAAATTAGCCAAAAATTCCTTTAATAAATATTTAATGTTTTTCAGTCCCAAATACCCGTTTAGTATTCAATTTATTAAAAAATTTTTTTTTAATTCACCTGCAGCAGCATGAAAATCTAAAAAGCAGGAGCACCTTCTTAAATATACTGCTCAAAAGAATTAAAGGAACTCTGAAAACACATCAGATCTCAATGGGGAAAATCTTGTTGGATATCCATATTTATACTGATAGGAATGAAAGGATGCTGCATAGGTTGATGGAAAATAAAAGTATCAACCTACAGAGGGCTGAATTCAAAAACACCTTGTTGTGCTTGGGGACTATATAAATAACACTGAGTTAAGTTGAATTAAAGTCTGAACACTGAGATGCCGGTGCAGTGCCTTTAGTGTCCTAATACATTCCAGCTCACTACAGGCAGCATTCTGCACCATTGAAGTTCAAACAATAACTCTGTGTTTGCACGTCTCAATGAACATTTAAATTCTGAGGCAACTGTGATAGTGCCACAAAATAACACACAAACACACACACACACTGTACCTGGAATATGTCACATGTGATTGATCATGGGGCCTTTGCTGAAGTGTCTTTAATTGCATCAGTGATGGGGCATTTTGCACCACTAACAGTTGCCTTTACTGTAGCACCAGGTGCTAAAACTGACTCCTCCAGTTTAAAGAAAGCACTCAGTGCTAAAGAGTACTACAAAGCTTTTGATCCTTTACAGTTATCTTTGATTCCCTCCTTTCATTTTTCATACTATTCTGTTGTTTTAGCGTTTCTTCATATTAGTTTGATGGTCACGTTTGTTTTTAGGTAAGAATCAGGATATTACACCTTAAAAGTCTGGTCTGCAAATGAGTCATGACTGAAAGTCCTGCAAGCATTAAAAGCAGCAATTATTAGTATTTTAGAGAGTACCAGCAAACTTCATTATTTTAGTATTGATGATCACATTGACATTTAACAATGAAAACTTGCTAAACATAATATAAAGAATCCAGCAGCAGCAGCACAGAGTCACAGTTTCGCATGTTGTTGTTGTTGTTGCTGCTCTTGTTTCCCTCACCCCCAACCAGTTGCAGCACATGGCTGCCCCTCCCTGAGCCTGGTTCTGCTGGAGGTTTCTTCCTGTTAAAAAGGAGATTTTCCTTCCCACTGTCACCAAGTGGGGGGTCATTTTGACTGTTGGGTTCTCTCTATAATTACTGCACAGTCTTTACTTTATAATATAAAGTGCTTAAGAGATCTCAGGCTGCTTATTATCTTTTTTGCTGTTGTTTGAAATCAGACCACTCAATAAATGAGAAAAATAATCTAACAAGAAATAAAATAATTTCTCTTGTTGGATAAGAGGTGTCTTTGCTCTGGCTTATGGTTGCAGCTCGTGTAAAATCTTGGCCCTGGTGAATGTTTGCAGAATGTAATTCTTAAAGAGGGAAAAGACTTATTATGCGATGGTTTTACTGGTCCAGCCCACCAGAAATCAAACAGAGCTTTATGTGGCCTATGAGCTAAAATAAGTATGACACCCCTGCTCTCTGAGCCCTTCATGTGTCGGTCGTTAACACTGCTAATCGTTTGAGTTGCCCCTCACATCCCCTCTAAGTTTGCTACAAATTACTATGAGACGTGGCAAAAGAACTCAGCTGCCATAAGTCATAAGTGCATCAAAAATCCAAGACTGACTAATTTCTTACATTTGGAATTTTCTTGGATTTCTGACTGATGGCTGTTGAAATGCAAGCATGTTTTTATCATTAGCTCAATTAAAGCTGAGCTGGAAAAATCAAACTTGGAATGTTTAATAAAACCTAAACACATAATTTAATAATAATAATAATAATAATAATAATAGCTATAACACTATTCTCTCTTGTGTGTCTATTTTTTCCAGCTGCCTTTCTCTCAGATAAAATCTCACACATGTAACATTCCTGTTTGTTTGGTTATACAGTATCAAACACACAGAGCAGTTTACAGGCAGAAAACCTCCCTGCACTCATTCAGTGACTCAGGATGAATGTTTGGCTGCATACTTTGTAAACATCTCATTACTCTGAATTTAAACCCCTTGTTTTGGTGCAGAGGTCGCAGTGGGTTACACAGCATGAAGAATCTTAGATCCACAGCTTTGGTCCACAGCTTTGGTCCTATGTTGCCTCCTCCTCCTCCTGTTTCACTGCAGACTCTGTAAAATATGAAAAAATCCTTCACCACAGCGATTCATCTGATACACAGATTTACCCTTTCTGCAGTGTGTGGTCTGCAGCTTGTCAATATGGGAAACAACCTGTGCCAAAAAGCCAAAACTAGAGTCAGAATCAAACTAAAGCAGCTCTCAGAATGGCTGAAGAAGAGTTCTCATGATCCAAGTTCTTCCTCTTTGCTGGTAATAATTTAACTATTTATTTATTTGGGGAAAGTGTCATTGAGCTCTGCATGCTGATCTCAGATGGGTGCAGCTTCATGTTTCACAACCTACTGCAGACATATTTGTGAGTCATGCTGAGCTCTTGCACTAATGCAAAGGAGTGGGTTTTATTTTAAGTGTTAAAATTCATTAAAATCCTCACATTTGTGTAGTTAAAGCAGTATTTTGGTCCTGGAGCCTTTGCCTTAAAAATACAACTAAAATAATTATTCTACTACTAAATTTCTTGTTAGTTAATTTTATGTCTGTGTTTGTCATAGGCACTATTGCTAAATAGTGGGGTGGAGGTGGGTTGCAAAGTGGCTTGCAGAGCCTCAGAAACTAAAGTAGGCTAAAACAAAACAGAAATGACATAAATGAGATTTATCATTTAGAAATTAAGCAAATCAAACACCAGACAGGAAATGTACTGGCAGTCTGGTCACCTGACCTGTTGGTACTGCAGGCTGAGTTTAGATTAACTGCGTTTTGGAGCTTCCAGCTTAAAAACAAACATGAGGCTCAGATGAATGTGGACAGCGGTTCTAAACTTTTATGTGCCTTACTTTCAGTTCAATCACCTGATTTGCTGCTGGTATCTGCCGACCCTGGAAGTGTTTGGTCCCGTTCAACCTCTTCTTGGACCTCAGAGGTAGTTTTTGGCACCTCTGTAAAATGATTAAAAATAAATAAATAATAACCACAATAGACGTGTCACATGAGTTCCAGTTTAAGTTTTACTAAACTGATTTTCAGCCTATTAAAGAGCATCTGATACTGTAGGTTCATCCTGCAGGATTAAGCATATTGAAAAGGATTTCACTTTTAAAATGATAAAAAAAATGTATAAATTTCATGAAAATATGAAAGGATTTATTGTAAATGATCGCACTTTTGGAACTATTTAATAAATACAACGTGTTCCAAATCACCCTTCAGGTTCATTACAGCCAGCTGGACTGCAAGCTCATTAAAGATGGCATTAAGCCCAAGTTTTAAAAATTAAAACAGAAACAAAAGTTTCTGAAATAATTTCATATAATTTTTGTTTGGTTTGGTTTTTTGGTGTAACTTCTTGCTTACTAGTTTCACTGCAGTTATCCTTCTTAGGATCAGATGTTTCTTTGTCCTCTGAGTCCACCATTGGCTTCTCTGTCAAATGATCAGATATTCAAAGGATCAGTGGAAAAACCATCCACAGGTTGAGTTCAGAAAACACACCTGAAAAATTTCTATTCAAACAATTTTAAATTCTTGGCTTGTTTCAGAAAAACACCAAATTTAGAGCAGAAATGGCCTTCTGTGGTTTATTATTTTGTATTTAGTCATTCCTGTTTATTCTTATTTGGTGTGATCAAGTTAAACTCACCAGGTTCGCTGGTGGTCTCTGGAAGCTCAACAGGTGTCAGGTCCTGAACAGGTGTGTCTGGGACCCCTGAAAGAGTGTCTGCTAAATGATAAAAAAGAAACAAACACAATCAGGAAAAAATCTGCTAAATCAGATGTGTGGAGCTGCCTGCTGTGGTGACTGCGCATGAATAACCGAGCAGCTGAAAATAGTTTCAGTGAGCTTTTGATTGGGCACCTACAGCCACAGCAGACCTTGAAAACTCAGTTTCAGTCGGGCCTGACTTTTTGTTTTTCATTCAATCGTTCAAAAGATTGTTATGCTTATTTCTGTTCAGCTGTTAGAAAGCCACATCCCACTACAATGCAACGTGCACACTGTGATATCTCGAGCTTCACTTGTGGAAATATAGCAGACAGCAACGGTTTACACTGTGATTGTGGGTCTGAGACAATCACTGCCCAAATATAGAACAATTCTCATTATGCAGGTTCTTCCTGAGAAGCCTCTGCAGTAGTTAATATTTGGTGGTATGACCCTGTTCTGGGACGTCCCCACCCTCCAGCAGCAAACATGGAAGCTGGGAGAGCAGCAGCAAGACCCGAACACACACACTAAGTAAATAACAGGATGAAAACAGGAGCTTGGGTGGAGGTGGGCTGCAGAGGGTCAGAAACTGTGGGCAGGCTAAAGCAGCTGAGATCTGCCAAATGGATGCAAAGCTAAACAAAGACTGGAAGACAGGCGGGGATCAGCTGAAGAGGGATCGTAGCGATGATGGTTTTAGACACCAATTTCAAACTTTTACTTGCGTCTTAAATAGGACACTTCCATGTGTGCATTTTCATGCAGAATAACATCTAAACTGAAAACACTTTGCTCACACGTTTCACTGCTTCATCTCTTGTTGGATGTGATTTTACTCACAAGTTTCATTTCTGGCGTCTGGGTCCCCAAGGTTTTGGTCTTGCGTTTCGTTGTCCACAGAAAATGTCGCTGTAGAAAAGAGTCAGAATCACAACACGGCTGAGACAGAGCACACATTCTGTTCACGTCTGATTAAACACTTCAGAAAGGAACTACATCCTCTTTTTTACAGGAGGAATCTACGCCCTGCTTCCAGATCACAGATGGGTGCAGCTTCATCTCTTACAGGCTGACGCTAGAAAATTAGCTTTACCTGTCAAAATATGCCCAAATTATATAAGATGATGCTATAAATTACAGCCCACATGTTGTCAATTGCTGGAACTTCCTCCTGTTGCTGCTTTGCTGTATGCTGTGAAAACAGTTTGCTCACCAGTGTTGGGGACCACAGTGTTGGGGACCACAGTGTTGGGGACCACAGTGTTGGGGACCACAGTGTTGGGGACCACAGTGGAAAGTGATGTTTCTTGGACTGACAAATCTGGTGCTGGAAGAAACATCAGGACCAGATGCAGCCAACATCTGCTGTCACTGTTTATTTTATGAATATTTTTACCCAATAAATACAATGTTACTCACCACCTCCATTTTGTGTAGGATCCAATGGTGCTCTCTCTGTCAGATAATAAAGAAGTGTGTGTCATTATTACATTATTATGGTGTAAATTCAACTGAGAACACTAAAGCCTGCAGAGGATGTGTTATTTTACCTTCTCGTGTCCCTTCTGTTCTCGCTGAATAGAAGACAAAGATTTGTGTTAATTCATTGAACTCATCATTAATCATGGTTTGTTTTGTAATTCTGGTTTATTTGTGGAGTTGTTGAGCTCAAACACACAAAATAAACAGATGCTGGATGCTGTTACTGTTTTCATATTTAGGGTTTCACCATCACTGAAAGCATTTCTGAGCCCAGAAAGTTGCAGGCTCCAGCTGCCTCATGCAGATATTAACAAAGTCTATGTTTGCATTCTGAACTATTAAATCTTCTGCTCTGGGTTTCTGTGGCTATTATCAGACATTTTACAGAGCAACACATTAATCAGTTAATTAAGAAAATAACTGTCTTTACTCCATAATGGAACCAGCTGATTCAGGATGCTGTTGGCTGCAATGTGACCTTAAAATTCTCTGAATCAAATGTGACATTTTTAAAAGTAAAACAAGCACATACACACAGAAAAGAAGTGAAGCTGATTATCTTTATATTGTTAGTGTGGCTCTCACACTTTTCTCTGTCCAAAAATTAATCATTAAAAACCAAAAGAATAACTGACATCCTGCCTTCAGAGTCAATATTACACAGCACACCATTTCAAAGAGTTAAAATAAGATAAAATAAGATTTAGTTCATACCATGATTTGGGCATCTCCTTTTCTTAAACCAGGCTAAGTACTGACCACAACCTGCAACAAAAGAGATGAAATAAAGAACACATCAGCAAAGAAAAGGAAATGTGGCAAAATTAAATAGCTCAAATGAACTGAGCTCATTTAAATAAAGATAAAAAAAGTCGAATAAAAAATGAAATAAAGATGCCAAAAAGTTGAAATCTAAATAATATGTGTGTAAAAGAATGTAAATAAAATGTAATAAAATAATGATGATAAACTCAGAATAACTGTAATCATCTGTGGAGTCTCACCTGCATTTTCACTGTTTGTTCTGCCTTTACGCCAAATCAAGTAGTCGACCAGGAGTCCCAGGACAATAACCAACACAATCAATGCAATCACTACTGCTGTTATGATCCCACCCACTGAAATCCCTACAATAAAAGAAAGAATAAATTAATAAAATGTTACAAGAATGCTGCATTTGACTCTTTAAATAAATAAAAATCCACCTTTAATGAAAAGACACGCTGTCACAGTCTCTGTTGTTAAATATAAAGACGTGTTGGTGACTCACCGTTTGTGAATGGGCTCATGATGTCATCACTGCGTTCCCTGCTGACTGGATTTTCCAGCTGACAGCTGATCAGTTTCCCAACCCACTCTGTATCGTCCTACAAATCAAGAGAAAAGAGAGAAGCTCGTAAATTAAAAACATTCATTACACTTTAATCAGATTACAGGACACGTTTGTATTTGTAGAGAATTAACAGATTAACAGCAGCAACGGGGCTCAAAGACGTCAGACTGCACCCAGATCAGTTTTAACTCAATTCCCAGAAAATGTCAAATAAAAGTAAGACTGAACATTTCCATCCACCACTGTTATCGTTTTTTAAATATGTTTACAACAGCCATATACCACTCGACTGGTGTAGCACTGCATTATTCACTAATAATCCACTGTTATCGTTATGAGCTTACTTTTAATTGGCTGCCCCTCAACTGGCTTCCACAAACAGAACAAACGTATACAAACAAGGTGTACCTAATAAAGGGACAATGAGTGTATATCCTTACTGGCTATATGCACTAACTAGCTTGTTGTTGAGATTTATTTTTTTGTATTTCTAAAACATTATCACTCCACTGGGATATTCACTGTTAAAGAGAATCTACTGTTATTGTTATGAAGATTAGATTAGATTAGATTAGAACTTAAACTTAAACTTTTGGGAGAAAAGGAGGGTTCCATCAGGGAAATTAAAGAAAAGAGCCATACAGAAGCCCGTTACCTCTTGTCTTTACAAAGCAAGCTTACTTATGATTGGCTGCCCCTCAACTGGCTTCCACAAACAGAACAAACTTATACACTCTCTGGATATTTGTTAGGTACAGCTGTTCAGCTGCTCAAATATCAGCCAATTATATGGCAGCAACTCAGTACCTGCTGAAGTTCAAACTAAGCACCAGAATGAGGAAGTAAGCTGATTTAAGTGACTGAATGTGGCAGGTTGTTGGTCTGAGTGTTTCCCAAACTGCTGATCTGCTGGGATTTTCCCACACAATCATCTCTGGGGTTACAGAGTCGGGATATATCTGTAATCCAGGTAAACTTATTGAGTAGTTCAGAACTGAGATTATGTAGTAATTACTATGTAATTTGAAAATAAGTAGGTATATTTAAAACTGCAAATATGATTATCATTGTTGAAACTTTTGCTTTTGTCTTTAATTTGATTTCTCTGGTCTTTAAGTGTTGCCATACAGACTTTGCTGCTTTAAAAAGGGCTCAGCCTTTCCACGCAATACTTTGTGTTCTTTCCATTTACTTCAATTCTTTGCTGACATTTGTTTACTTTTATGGTTACTTTTGGTTGCTGTCACTATACTAAAACTTTAAATGACATTATAATAATTATTGAAAAAGGAGAAAAAAACGAAAACCCTCAACTCGTGTTTGTACCTTTGTCATGTTGAGCTGCTTGCTTGCAGACGGTTTCACCACGTCGCCTATAATCCAGGAATAGGTGACGGATTCTGTGGTTTCGGGGATGTTAGCATCACAGGTGAGAGTGCACTGAGTCCCCTCGGGGTTCCAGTGTGTGGAGATGGTGGGTTTGGGGACGGCGGCTGATAGAAAAAAGCAGCAAACAAACATGAATTTTATTTAAAATCAGGTGAAAACAAACGATTCCAAACAAACTTCATTTCAAATTCCTGCACTTACAGATGACTCTGATTTCAGTCGTCTTCATGATTCTGTTGTTGATCTCTGCCGTGTATCTGCCGCTGTCCTTCAGACGCAGGTTTGAGATCGTCAGCGCTCCAGTGGTGGTATCCACATCACAACGATCTAAAAGCATCACAGTTACATCATTCAGGTGTTTCCATGGATTTCTGGTGAGTTACAGATGAAGGAGTTTAAAGCTATCCCAGATTCATCTACTCAGTGTAAGAGCCTGTGGAGATTTTAACACCACACCCATTAAAGGAGAGCCTTCATTTAGAGCACAGAAAAAACATTCAAATCTGGTTAAAATTTTAGAATTCATTGAAGTTAGTTTGTTCATTATATTTGGGTAATTTCATCCAAATAAATAAGGTAAAACTTAAAGCTGACGGGGTGCCTGGGTGGCTCACGGGTGGAGCAGGCGACCACATTCATATGCCGCTTTGCGGTGCGGGCGGCGCAAGTTCGAGTCCCGGCTTGTCGCCAATTTGCCCCATGTCTTCCCCATATCCTTCCCCCCGTTTCCTGTCCCCTCTACAATGCCGATAAAAGCCGCTGTTGCCAAAAATGCAAAAAAACAAAAAAAAACAACTTAAAGCTGACAAATCATTTCAGCAAACCTTTTACATTAAAACAACCTCAATTTAAATCTGTTACTTCTGTAGAAATGTCATTAAAGTCTTTTCATTTACTGCAGCTGGTTAACAAATCCATTAAACACATTAGTAAGAAGACTATAAAGAATCCCTGATGTAATAAATGACAACTCCTACAAAACCAAATTAATAACACCATAATAACCATTTAAACCTTAAATTAGGAATTTTTTTTTGCACTCAGTTTTCTTTAAATGTGTTTAAATGCAGCTCTTCCTCCGTAACAAAAACCCTGAATGAGGGTGAAAATTAATTATTTTTCTAAAGGTGGCAGCATGAAGGCATCAGTGTACTGATGTTTCTGCATGGTTGTCACACGTTTCAGAAATTTTAATTTAACTGCAGGCCTCAGTTGCCTCAGTTAAGGTCAGAGTTCATGATTCAACAATAAGAAAGAGACTGTAAAAAAATGGCGTCCATGGGAGAGTTCAAGGAGAAAAACACTGCTGACCAACAAGAACACAAAGGCTCGTCTCACATTTGCCAAACATCCTGATGATCTCCAAAATATTCTGAGGACAAGCCTTCCATAAAGCTGAACTTTATGGAAGGCTTGAGTCCCGTTACATCCGCATAAACTAACACAGCATTTCATAAAAAGATCATCACACCAACAGTAACACATGGTGGTGGTAGTGTGATGGTCTGCGGCCGCTTCGCTGTAACTGATGGAATCATGAATTCTCTTGAACTGCATTTTGTATTTTCTCAGGTTTTCTTTGTCTAATATTAAAATTAGTTTGATGATTGAAACATGTAAATGTGACAGACATGCAAAAAACCTCTAAGAAATCAATGAAGGGCAAATACTTTGTATACATGTATTTCCTGTTAAATTATGAGTGAATGTACCTTTGAAGTCTCTGTACGCGTACAGTTCCTGCCCGTACCACTCCACAGCGATGTCCGCGCCGTGTTTCCACGTGATGCTGGTGATGGTACCGGACACAGAGCCCGGTGATAGCACAGCTTCGCCCCCCACTTTCTTGTAGGTCTCTGTGTCGACCGTAAAATAAAAACAGGATCAAAATGATTTCTCATATTCAGTTTTATAAATGAACGCATGCTTTGATGTTAACATTTAATAATATGTGTTCATCACCTGGTAACTGCCTATTTTATTGAAAGTCAGACGCCTCCTATGCTGTTTTTTCTTTTTTTTTTTGCTTGCTTTTAATAAGAAAAAGTGCATTTTTACCACAGATCAAGAGCCTGAACAGCTGACACAACCAGCAATGAAGTTATGAATCTAAATACAAATACGAAGCACTTCTGATTATTAGTGATGATTTTCTGCTAGTTAAGAATCTCTGAGAGGGTATCTTACTGTTACTTTGCTGTATTTATTCATTTATGCTTATTAGCATATCTAAACTTGCTCAAATATATATAAAAACAATAAGAATGTATCTGGATGCATTCATTCATAATGTCTCAGGTCTAAACACCTGAAAACTCCATCAATGAGTACTTTCACCACTACTCATAGCATCTACAGTGAAGAGTTTGCAGCATTTATGATTTGATTACTACAGGTTTGTTCAAAAAAGTTCACCACTGAACAACACGCCTTCTTTCCTGTGGATGTTAGAGTAAAATGTACTTTTACTTCATATTTAATATTTAGCTTAGTTTAATGAAACTGTGTCATTTGTTTTCCTGTGTGGGCCCAAGCTGTATGTAAGACGACAACAAGGATTAACCTCATTATGTTCATCAGACTTTGTAAAACATGTGAAAAAACATCAGAAAATGAATGTGTGTGTGTGGTTGTCTGTCTCTCTGTGTTAGCCCTGCGACAGGCTGGCGTCCTGTACAGGGTGTACCCTGCCTT
>JAVDPK010017490.1:0-12817 GCA_034780415.1 Cichlasoma orientale | reverse complement strand
GGCCCCCCCCCCCCCCCCGCGCACTTTCGCCTGTCCATTCTGGTGAAGTTGGGCCATACCATTTAAAGCTTAATAAAGAAAAAAAATAATAACAAGAGGAGCATACAATACAGCTCCTCGTGGCACAGCAAAGCTGTTTGGCCCAACAGCGCATGCAGACAATAATTTTGCTTGCTTAAGCTGCTGGACGGGACAGGTTTTAAAGTATATGTTACTTTTTGGGGTTTTTCTCTATTTCATAACACTGAACATAGAGTTTAACATATTATTACAATAAGTAGAGAACTGGGCCGTAAAGAGTAGACGATTACTGGAACATTCTGTATGTTCAAAACCGTATCACACTCTGAACAGCTGTGCACAGCTACTGTACATACCTGCATTTATGACAGGATAAATATTATGAAGGATAACGAGGGAGAATGGTTATCTCTTGTGGACAAATAGTGAGAGCTCTGCATGAAAAGATGGCGTCACATCAAAATCAGCTAGCTATACTCAACAGACTCGTTACTGGCAAAGAAATCGCATAGAAAATGAACACTTAACTCACCAAAAGCATAACAGAAATAATCCACAACAGATCACATTTAACCAAAAATAGCCATCTCAATCTCTATTTGTTACAGTTTAGTAACATAAGTTTTATCCGCAACATTCACGGATGTGTTATCTCTACGTGAATCCTCCCTTTCCCTGAGGATTACCCACAGTACCTTGCCATTACTAGTCAGAGCAGAGACATATGAGACAGTTGATGGTGCTATTTTCCAATTTAGTTTAACCTATTTAAGTTTAACCTGAACCTTTTTAACTACAGTAAGTCGGATTGAAATGGGCAATGGAATTTCATCTGAAATTCAATCCGTCTTATGTGTAAGTGTAAAATACGATTCTTCAAAATTATCCAAAATATCAGATAATTTGGGGTCTGCTTCATCCCTGAATTTGCTTCTGCAAATTTTATAATCTCGTATTTCTACTTGTAAATGTGAGTTTTTAGCTTACGCTTGCCTCCTGCACTTGCCATTATTGTCTCTGGTGAAATTTGCCCAGTGCCGCCAATCCAGACGTCACGTGACTGTCTAGACAAGAGATCTTAGTTTTAACAAAAATAGATGGCTATGCCTCTTTTTGTATAGTTTGTCTGTATTCAAGGACCAGTCTAGTTTGTTATCTAGGTGTAAACCTAGATTTTTTATGTTGTGTTATCACTTCTATGTCCACCCCACAAACTTTCACAGGCTTTCTTTCATCTTAGAGGTGTTCAATATGAGATGGTTTTGGTGACTCCAGTCACTGAAGGCTTTAACAAGATCCCCATATTCAGATTCCTGTCAATTCCTGATACACACCACAATGCCAGTGTCATCCGAGTATTTCTGGATGTGGCAGACTCAGAATTGTAGATTCTGTGAAGAGGTTGACACAGTTGGGCAGCAGTCTGTGGGGTGGCTGTGGCTCAGGAGGTAGAGCAGGTCATCTACTAATTGGAAGGTTGGTGGTTTGAGTCCTGGCTGCTCCAGTCTGCATGTCAAAGTATTCTTGGGGCAAGATTGCTTCCAATGAATTCATTGGGGTGTGAATCTGTGCACAAATGTTAGATAGAAAGCACTTAGATGGAGAAAAAAATAGCTTGTATGAATGTGTGTTTGAATGCAAGCGTATTGTATTAAGCATTTTGAATGCTTGGGGTTGCTGTGGTGGAGAATGCAAACTTTTGGAGGAGAAGGCTGAATATTAGTGAAGATGTTAAGGAGAATAAGGAAAAGAACACAGAGGAGCAGCAGTGGAAGTGGGTTTGATCACAGAGTCAAATCTGTTGAAGAACTGATTGAGTTCATCATCTCTTTCAACATCACTCATAAGTAGCTGTCATTTCTTTTTGTTGTATCCACAGAGGGTACTGATTCCTCACACACCTCACGAACGTTGCTGTTTTCTTCTTTTTGTATTGCACTGTTTCCATTTTAGCCTCTTCTTCAGCTCATTTTGCACCTGTTTGGGTTGTTGTTTGTCACTGTCCCTGAAAACTAACTTTTTCTGGTTCAGGATTGCCTTTTTGTCACTTGTAATCCAGGGTTTGTTATTGTGGCAGCAGCACACATTTTTGTAGGTACGACTGTATCTCTGCAGAAGTTGATATATTCAGTAAAGCAATCAACCTGTCTGTCAATGTCCTTACTGCTCTCATCTGTTTCCAGCAGCATATTCCAATCTGTGCATTCAAAGCAGTCCCTTAGAGCCTCAGCAGCATCAGGTGTCCATTTCCTGACTGTGAGCTTGGTTGCAGGTTGTCTCTGAACACAGGGGCTGTAACACGTCTGCAGAAAAAACAAGTGGTGGTAAGACACTAGCTGTGTAAACTTATTTGGCATTGGCGTATTTTGTCTGGTAGGACAGTCAGCAAATTGTGTGCATCCAGTGAGGTGGGAGGAGAGAGAAATGTGATTGAAGTCTCCTGAAATTATGGATCTTTAGTCTGCATCCTACCAACGGTTTCATGGAGAACTGAGCTGTTTGGATTCAACCATGTTTCAGTAAAACACACGAGACTGCGCTCATGGTATAATTTCTGAGTCTTCAATATCTCCAGCTCATCACTTTTGTTGGGCAGAGAGTTGACATTTCCTATCATGACTGTTGGCAGAAAGTACTTATATCTGCACTTCCAAGCCTTCACCTTTACGCCAGCACGGCAACCATGAAAACACCTCTTCATCTCAGCTGGAATAGGGTGGTATTTTCCAGACTTGCTCCATTTCAATGAAACAAAAAGAAAATCCATAAAAAATACAACAAAAATAAAGTAAAGAGATTAGAGCTACCAGACTTTGCTGCTACCAATTGAAGGACATGCACTAGAAGGGGCGGAAATAAAAGCATAAATTGAATGCTCTGTTGTGTTATGTTCAGTGTACAAGTGCAATGGATTTTTATTTCATAATTTGAAACTCTCTATTCTTGAAGTTGGAACTGGAATCAAAGTGCTCAGAAAAAGCTCCAAATATAACAATGTTATAGCTAAGAAGAAAAAAAAATACTGTGTTAAAGACAAAACTGATGAAAATAATAAGATGTGTGCCTTAACAGCAGTAAGTATACTGTACAATAACATTAAATCATGAATAAAAACATTGTATGTATTTGTATGCTGGTCTTTTGAGGTCTGTTTGTCCTCCATCTGGATCAGACTATAATTCGCCCAATTTCCTCCCCAATTTTTTTCGTTGTTGCTGACTATTTGATAAAAGTCTTCACGTTCTCTTCCAAAGTATTAAAAGTTCCACACTGTCCCTTTGTAAGTGTACCAGAATCTGTAATTGCCTCTCCGTGTAAAGTCATTTCCCTTCCTGCCTTTTTTCAGATTTGAAAGTTAACTGCTGTTGATGTTGCACTGCAGTATGGAAGCTTGTTTCCACCACTAAAAGAAAAAAAAAAGACAAAGATTTTGAGTTATTAGGTGTCTCGAAATTTCCACTTTGTAGTGCAAAATTTTGAGTTATTAACCTGAAATTTTGACTTGCTTAGCCAGGCAGCTCTGTAAAGGTACCTCACTTCCTTGTTACTTGGAAGCAGAAGGCACAGGTGCATGCATGCGCCAAATCAGGTAGGGACAGCATTAGTGAGCTATCAATGTACAGAAAACATAAACAAATTGGCGCTTGGTTCTTCAGCTTCGAATGCCTGCAAGCGAAAGATAAGTGCATAAACGGTATGGTGGTTCCAGTCTGCATGCCAAAGTATCCTTGGGCAAGATACTGAACCCCAAGTTGCTCTCTGATGCAACTATTGGAGTGTGAATGCTAAATAGCAAGCAATTAGCTGTAGAAGGAAGTGCTTGTATGAACGGGTAAATGCAAACATGTTGTATAAAGGGCTAGAATAGAAAAGCACTATATAAGAACTAGTCCATTTGTTCCAATTCTGATGCAACATGAAGGTTAACCAAAGTTAGCTTTAAAGTTTCTATCACAGAGTAACAACACCTGTTACAGCTGATAAAACTTTTTTAACCTGTCCCTTCCAGCAGCGTTAGCAAGCAGAATCACTGACTGAATGCACTGTTGTACCAAACACATTTCCTTTGCCAATTGAATTAAATTTTATATTTGTAGACTGTAACAATGCCAGATCTGACAGGTGGAAGAAAAGAGAAGAAAAAAGAAAGGGAGAAAAATAAGAGAGCAGATGAGAATAAAGGACAAAGAACAAATAAAACACAATAGGTCACCAAGTGCTGTACCCGAGGAAAAAACAGATATACACACAAACATAGGATCATCCTCTGTGTGTGTGTGTGTGTGTGTGTGTGTGTGTGTGTGTGTGTGTGTGTGTGTGTGTGTGTGTGTGTGTGTGTGTCACAAAATGTACTTAATAATGAGGGTGAGAAGCTGGGAGCCAGAGGCAGACAAAGAGAGGCCCAAGAGATCCAGCCCCAAGACCTAAGGCCACACATCTCAATGACAACCACATGCCCATACCAGCAGAAAGAAGAGGGATAGAGTCCCGACGGCCAAAGTGCAAGAACTCCAAAGGACTAGAGGCAATAGGCAGCCAACTCCGCCAGAGGCCAAACGTCCCAGCACGAGCTGAGGACAAGGCTTCAGGTGGCCAAGAAACATTCAGCCCCAAGGAAAAGGGTCAGCAACCACACCAGGTCAGCCTGCCATGCGCCCCAGAACCACCAAGTACCCAATTCCCCAGGAAGCCAGCAACAACCAGTGGGGAGCAGTAGGAGGGGTAACCCCACCACCCTCCACAACCATGTCTCACAAGAGCCAAGACACAGCAAGCTGCAGACACAGGCATAGCCATACACACACACAAAGACATATATTGACCCCACACATACTGTACAGACACACACAAAGACAAATGCACAAAGACAACTGAAAAGATATCTATATCTATATATATATATATAGATATATAGATATATAGATATAGATATCTCATCCTCAACTGCACCAAAGAGTAAAACAGTTAAATGTGGATTATTAAACATT
Organism: Cichlasoma orientale; assembly: GCA_034780415.1. Taxonomy (NCBI): domain Eukaryota; kingdom Metazoa; phylum Chordata; class Actinopteri; order Cichliformes; family Cichlidae; genus Cichlasoma; species Cichlasoma orientale. The sequence goes on along the minus strand of JAVDPK010017490.1, from coordinate 7,808 downwards.
AGGTCTCCCTTCTAAGTCCCTGTTAGTAAATTATTTAATAATCAATAAAAAATTATTTATTGTGCCTTACAGCAGGATGAATATGTTAGTTTAAATGAATCATCACCCCTGAGCCATGCTAACCGTCAGGATCCTCAAAATGCAGATCGAGGAGGAGGAGTAGCAGCAGTTTATTAATTAACCATCGAGCCAGACAGAGTTTTAATACATTTGAAAGCCTGACTCTTAGTCTTGTCCACCCTAATTGGAAAATTCAGAAACAGTTTTATTTGTTATTGTCTATCGTCCACCTGGTCCTTACTCAGTGTCTGTCTGATTTCTCAGACTTTTATCTGATTTAGTGCTCAGTTCAGATAAAATAATTATAGTGGGTGATTTTAACATCCATGTAGATGCTGAAAATCACTGCATTTAATTTATTATTACACTCAATTGGCTTCTCTCAAAATATAAATGAGCCTACCCACCACTGTTTATGCCTACACTCTGGATCTTGTCCTGACATATGGCACAGAAACTGAAAACTTAACAATATTTCCTGAAAACTCTCCTGTCTGACTTCTTAATTTACTTTAATGGATTACACAGCAGTGGGGAATACGTTTTATTACAGTAGAAAGGGTTATAACTAAGTTTAAGTACATAATTCCTTCATTATTATGCTCTTCAGTGCCATGTGGCAACAGACTAGCTACCTAAACTTTGCTCCCAGTGAAGTCGATTATCTTGTCAATAGTTTTACATCCTCACTGCGTACGACTCTGGATACTGTGGCTCCTCTGAAAAAGAAAGCCTCAAATCAGAAGGGCCTGACTCCGTGTATAATTCACAAACACACAGCTTAAAGCAGATAACCTGAAAGTTAAAAAGGAAATAGCATCTCACTAAGTTAGAAGATCTTCATTTAGCCTAAAAAAAGAGTTTGTTGCTCTATAAAAAAGCTCTCCATAAAGCCAGGACATCTTACTATTCAACACTGGCTGAAGAAAATAAGAATAACCTCAGGTTTCTTTTCAGAACTGTAGCCGACTCTACTGAGCTGAGTATTCCTTAAACCTTAACAGGTAATGACTTCATGAATTTCTTCAAAAATAAAAATTTAACTACTGATATTTATTTAGACTCTTTCTCTCCAATTGATCTTTCTGAGTTAACTCCAGTAGTTACTTCCTCTAAGCCAGTCCTACAAGACTGCTCAGAGAAGTCCATGAATTACCATTAATGAATGTTTCTATCTTGAATATGATCAGTCTATCTCTATTAATGGGCTATATACCACAGGCCTTTAAGATGGTAGTGCTTAAACCATTACTTAAAAAGCCATCACTTGATCCAGCTGTCTTAGCAAATTATAGACCAATATCCAACTTTTTTTTTTTATCTAAAAATCATCTGCAGAATAAAGCTTTATTCAAAGAGTTTCAGTCAGGTTTCAGAATTCATCACAATACAGAAGCAACGTTAGTGAAGCTCATTTTGCTAATTCACTGTTTAGCAGCGTCTGCTCTACCCTGGAGACAACTAAGTCCTGGAGAGGGAAGGAATCCTTACTGTGGCAAATGGCAGCAGGTAAGGTTAAACAGGACTGAACAGACTGAACGGAGCCGCCCACTAGTATCGCTGATCTTTCTGGCAGGCGGACTCTTTAGGCTGCGCAGGATAATTAGAAATAAAATGCCCTGGCTGACCACAATAGAGACATTCCCTTGCCTCTGTCCACCTCCACCGTTCCTCCAGGGTCATTCTTGTTCTACCAATTTGCATGGACTCAGTTGTGATGGGATCTGCCGTTCTTTTACAAATTCCAGTCTATTATCAATCTTTTAAGCCAAAGACATTAATACTTCAAACATGGGAGGTTCATCACGGCAGACTGATTTGAGCTTTCATTTGGTCATTTAGAGTTAAAGAGCACTGCAAAGCATTCTCCAGCCAACCTGTCTCCAATGCCATACTGCACACTCAATAACATACTCAGCAATACTTCTATTTCCCTGCCTAAGATTGTGTAATGACTGTGCTACCATGCACCACAGGAAATGTTTACAAAGTAAGTACGTGTGACAATTATACTTGCTATTCTGGGACAAGTTGCCTTGGATATGTGAACAGTGATGTGGAGAATTTCCTCAGGTTTATGCCTGAATCTGAGTGTACAGTGTTAGAGGCTTGGCGATCAGATTTTAGCAGTCTGGACCAAGAAGACCTTGTAGACATACTTGATAACCACAGCTGAAGAAATATGCCAACAGCGCATAATGCCAGTGGAGTCCTAACGGAGTCTGTACACAAAACACTTGTCCTAGAGACTGCCTATGCTATTGAACAGAGGGCAAAAACACTCAGCACTGCAGGGGAAAGTCTTTATGATCTATCTTCAAGTTATGAAGTCCTCCAACCAAATGTGAGAAAGGTTCCTAATGCTCTCACTGGCATTGTTTCAAATGCCACCACACCAGAAGCTCATTCAGAAGAATTTGCATACAGTATGTAAAGAATCTTGAGAAGCAACATTTGTGTTTGTTCCTCGGGTTTTGCAAAGGTTCAGATTTATATCTTGGAAAGGACATCATTATTGAGTTTAACAAATTTCAAAGGTTCCACAGGCGACCTTTGGCACACATGTGGCTGTGTACTGGAGCTCTCAATAATTTATGACAGCTATCCTGACTTCGGTTCTAAAATGACCGGAAAGTTGGAATCCTATGTGTGGATCATGGACATAATCCAATGTTTTGATACATAAACACTGGATCAGGACCCACAGGTGGTTTACAACTGAGTGTCTTTGAATCAGACGCCAAACGTTTGCTGAGTGAGCAAATCAGTGCATTTTTTCTAGCATTTCTTCAATTTTTTAATCATCCAAAAATTAACCATAAAATGCAATAAGTTAGTTTCAATCTGACAAATTGCAATGAGACCAGATTCATAGTAATGGCTCTTGGGAAACTGCAGCTTGAGACCCCTGCAAGTACATGGCAGATGTGGTGTTCTTAAAATTATAAATAAATAAAAATGACTTTTTTGCCCTCTTTTCCAGTTTTGAGCCTTATATTTGGTTCATAGAGATTTGTAGGCCAATCTGTTGTTATTCTGTCAGAAAATTCTGGATTTTTTTATTTTATTAAGTCTTTCCATATTATCCTCTCTCTATTATTTCTTATTACACTCTCCCCATCCCTGTCTTTGATTTCAACAAATTTTATCTAATTATTCATGTTAATATTTAACAGGTTTTGCACATTTTTGTAATGTGTAGTCTCCATTTTTTTTCAGTTATGACTCAGGATTAAAATATTTATTGCTAGGTTTTTGTTTGCAATTTGGCTTATTTGAAAAGAGTACCTGAATTTTATTTGTTTATTTTGTTATTTATTGTAAATAATTACCACTGATAACTATTATTTTTAATTAATTAAATTTTGGGTGTCAAATCTTTTGGATAGACTAATCTGAAATAACCCAAAGTCCATTATCTGACTTGGTTAAGTCTTTCCATACACAGAAGCATGATTACACTGGCAATAACAAGCAGAAGATCCTGTTTTTTTTTTAATTATTATTATTATTTTTTACAGAACAGAAATTTTTCCTTTTTCTAATTGAATTTTTCCAGTGTCCCAGTGAGTTTATGACACAGACAATTTCAGCTTTTTTAAGGTATTTTTTTGGCACCCCAGCAGCTGGAATATTTTTGTGATCTGACAAGATTTTACAGTGTAAACTGTAACACAGTGTGAACAAATTCAAAAATGGCTGATCTTAGACCAGAACGGCTTCTGTTAAAAAATGATTGTGGTCATCTGTATACTTTGCTCAACAGCATTAAATGAATCCTAGCTTGACGTAAGCTCAAAGGTCATCAGTTGTATGTAGATTTGTTAATCATGAATTATTTTACGTTACACTGTGTTAATAATAATAGAGTTTAGGTAGATACTCTGCACTGTGGTGGCACATGGCATTGAAGAAGATAATAATGCAGACATTATATCCTTAAACCAAGTTTCAGCACTTTCAGAATGATATCTACTGTGAGGATATTTATTCCCCACTGCTGTGTAATCCATTATTGTAAATTTAAACTTTATTAAGAAATGATCAGACAAAAGAGGGCTTTCAGGGAATACAGTTAAATGTTCAGTTTCTGTGCCATATGTCAGAACAAGAGCTGGAGTGTGATTAAAGTGGAGGATGAACTCGTTTACATTTTGAGATTGAGTCTATTAATAGATTAAATGCAGTGTTGACGCTGTCATTTTCAGCATCTATGTTGATGTTAAAATCACCCTCTATAATTATTTTATCTGAACTGAGCACTAAATCAGATAAAAGGTCTGAGTGAGGGTGAGTGATCGATAACAACCAATAAAACTGTTTTTTGAGTCTTCCACTCAGGGTGCACAAGGCTAAGAGTCAGTCTTTCAAATAAATTAGAACTTTGGGTCGAGGGGAAGAGAGGAATGTAAAACTGCAACTCTTTTTCCCGGTCTCAAGAAATGAGAGCTGCTCCATCCAAAGTGGGATGGATGCCATCTCTCCTAACAAGACCACATATTACCCTGAAAGCTTCCCAATTATCTATAAAGCCCACACCATTTTTTGGACACCACTCACAGATATTTACAAACATGTGGCTAAACATGTCACTCCTGGTTCAACTGGGGATAGCCCAGAAAAACAAACAAAAAAACTATAGTCTGATATTGTTGTTGCACACAATTCAATATTAACTTAGGTTACAGAGCTGAGAGAAGCCGGACATCCAACATTTGACGCCATGACTGCTCAGGATTTTTTTTAGGACATTTTGTTCCAACAAGCTGTCCGTTGTCTTTATCCATACTTGCTCAGTGATCGGCCTGCTCAGGGATTTTCATCTTGCTCTGAACTTTTCCTTTCAACATACGGTGTTAATAAAAGTTTGGTTGTAAAATACCATGCCATCTGTTCACACTGAAAGGTCTGTGGGAACTTAATGGCATTAGATGCCACAGGAACAAACGATTGTAGCAGAAGGATATTAATTACCTGGCCACTAGGATTTGGAGGCCGTAGTATAAAAGGTGGCGTCCACCGGAGCATTATGCTGTGAGGCACACTTCCGGGTTCTCATTCATGCGTTTTCCCCTAGCTGTAAAAGGTAAGGGCTGTGTTTACGTTGTCGCTGCTTCAGTTTTTCTCGTGCTATCGCTGATTGAAACCTCATGTTCCAGAACACGCTGGTGGATAACTTGTTAAAAGCCCTCCGGCCATATGAACAGCGGGTAATGGGGATTTAACACGGGAACCTGGTTTTAGACTTTGGTTGGATGGGCGCGTGTGTTACCACACACACACACACACACACACACGCACACACTGTTAAATGTTTTTATTTCAACATGACTTTTGTTTTATCCAGTTTGGATTACTTTATTTACATATATGATTGTAATTTGTTTTAATGTTTCCTTTTATTCAGGAGCTGACGGCTTGCGGTGGAGGTGTCTGGGTGCCCCTGGTGGTAGGATCTGCCTTTGTGTGCCGTGACGATCTACGTATCACTTCGTCTGCCACTTTAGTTGTTTTCTGCTTGTATGTGTGTGTGTGTGTGTGTGTGTGTTGGTGAAGGTAACAAGACATACATGTGTGAGTAGGTGATTTTCAGCCCCGTCTTCAAGCACTCCACTCGCCACTGGTAAGCCCCAGCTCAGAGCTCATTTGTTTATTTATCTGAGATTGCTTTGTTTTGTTTCTTTAGCATTTGTAATAAACAATTTTTCTTATAACTTGACTATGTCTCTGTCTCAAGTGAAACAAACCTGAATGCCTTTCTTTTTCTGGTAAGCTGATAACTATTGAAAGTAGATTTCCCTGGGTGAAATTCCCAGGGTGGCGTTGTCAGTCTTTTGGGTGACCTGGAAATTTAAATTCCAATCTCTTCCATGGTCACCTGTGTGTTATTCATCTTACTCAAAATTTAGATCCATATAGCCATCGCCACACATTCATACATACATACATAAATACATACATTCTCTTAATTTTTTAGTAAGTATTGCTCAAGGTTCTATGATGTCTTTTAAGTTGATCAGGCTAACCCCTGTTAACTTCTTGTTAGTAATCATGGTTGACTACAAGCGGTAGTTTCTCTTTGCCAGCATAAAAAGGATTGGTTTGACAGCGCTCATTGGCTTAACTAATAGTCAGAACAAAGAACTCAGTAAAGAAGAGAATTGTAGATTTACACAAGTTTGGAGGGTCTCTTGGACCCATTTCTAATCAACTGCAGAGTCAAGATCATCAGTTCAAACAAGTGTATGTAAGTACAAGTTATTTGGATGTTTCACCTCTTTGCCAAGGTCTGGAAGAAGACCCAGACTGTCACTCTCAGACGAAACTGGTTGGGGTATTCAATTCAATTTTATATAATGCCAAAAGGTTCCTGGATTGTTCAGGGACCACCAAACCACCTGCCATGACCTGAAACTGGAACATCAGCATCACTGTCCACAGTAAAGCAAGTCTTACATTGCTGTGGACTGGGAGGGTGCTGCCCAAGAAAGAAGCCCCTGCTCCAAAATTGATGCCTTCAAGTTTGACTGAAATTTGCAGCTGACCATATGGATAAACCAAATGGTTTCTGGAGAAAGGTTTTATGGTCAGACAAGACAAAGACTGAGCTACTGGCCACAATGACAAGATATGTTTGGTGGAGTAAAGTTGTGGCTTACCTCCCCGGGCCAGGAAGCCAACCAATTTAAATGAACTTTACCAATTCTGCCAAAAGAGTGGTCAAAAATCTAGCTGGAATTATGCGAGAAGCTTGATGGTGGCTATAAAAAATCATCTAGTGAAAGTCCAACTAGCCAAGGAACATTTAACCAAATATTAGTTGTTGTGGGAATTGTGGGAGTGGCTCCAGCTGATCCCAGGAACGAAATCCAAGATCCTGAGCTTGGGGGACAAAGACTGCTGGGGAATTTATAAATGTAAATTATATATATATATATATATATATATATATATATATGATGAGACAATTTCATTTATACTGAAATAGTCTGTGTCGCGTTACAATCATACTTGTAGATCCACCACTTCACCTTTCTCCTGCTGTACAACTTCACGCTGCCCCATCTCTCTCCCTCACCGCTTCACCCATAAATCATGCAGGAAGTGACAGCATGGCAGTGTTGCCAACTTAGCAACTTTGTCGCTAGATTTAGGGGCTTTTCAGACCCCGCTGGTGACTTTTTTCCAAAAACCGACTTGCAACAAATTTAGCGACTGTTTCCGGTGGCGTAGACAACTTTTGGAGAGTTTTAGAAACCTGAAATCCTCTATTGTCGCCATGTTTTGTGTAGATGCCTTCCTACTGCATCCATTCCTATGCTTTGGCATCACCTGGACCCCCAAGAGTACCTCGCTGTTGGTTTGTACCGTAAGTGACGTGACCTAATAGCGGAAGTGGGTCTGCTCCTTGTGGCCGTTCATCTTATAGAATACTACTACTACTACTACTTCAACCAGTAATGCCATATTCTTGTTCCAGTAGCTATTAATATGGTCAGTATGCCCTGGTTCCTCAACAGCTGACGTGGACCTTGTTACCAAGCCAGTATGGCTTTAATTATACATCTCTCACTCATATTTTGATGCTGTGTGGAATAAAGAAAATCCAAGCTAAATCCAAACTTGTATACCCAATTCTTGTATTTTGAAGTCATTAAAGATATACGGTGTCAGGCCCGGTTCTAGCCCACTGTAGTTGGGTGGGCAGACTGAAAATATAGGTGGGCAAATATAAACGTAGACACAAA
>JAVDPK010017489.1:0-12819 GCA_034780415.1 Cichlasoma orientale | reverse complement strand
CACACACACACACACACACACACACACACACACACACACACACACACACACACACACACACACACACACAAATGCTTGCACTTCCATCTTTCCGAGGATTCTCATTGACATACCAGCATTCTGTATCCCCTTACCCTAACCTTAACCTAAATGTAATTCTATCCTAAATCCTATCACCTCAGACAACACTTTGAAGGTGTCGCACAGCGAGCACCAGCCAAAATATCCTCGCTCTCTTTCAAAGGCCTCGCTCCCACCGTCTCACACTCAGATTGGTCCTCATTAAGATTTGCACATAGACAAACAGACGGACAGAGAAAGCTAACATTCACTTGCACAGGCTTGGCCTTGTTTTGGCGTTACTGTGATAACAAACAGGTATGACTGTTCCTTGTCTAGCCAAGCGCCTGGGAAATCAGTGTTTGTGTTTGTGTGTGTCCACGAGAGACCCTACCCCCCCCCCCCCCAAACCTTTTGTTCGCAGGGGCTGTCCAGACAAGCTTGTTGTCTCTCTGTTTTCTTTTTCTCTCCCCCTTCTTTTCTTCCCACTTCCCTCCCTGCTTTATTGCACTTGATTCTAAGCGCGTCCATTCCTGAGATGGCTCAGATAGCAGCTGAAGCTAAATTGCCCATCATAAAGCATCTGCAATAGCAATGGAGCTCTCGGGGAGGGACTGCTGCAAGGGGGTACGAAGCGGTTAGGGCTCACTATGAAAATACAAGGTCCTCTTTTTAATCTTTAAATGTGGAATATGAACTCTGTTTCAACATCCACAAATCACAGGGCCCTTCCTTAAACATTAAACGATTCTGTTGTATGATCGATTTCCTGAGTGCCTCCTAAATCAGTTTTATGCATATAATTTTCAGGAACATTTGGCCATTTGAGTGTGTGGGTTTTGGAGAAAAGTGACTGAAAATCAAAAGTAAAATGATCTAATGGTATTTCGGGATGCCAAAATGCTTCTGCATGATACCACTAATTACTCATACAAGACAAGCTAGTTAGAGTGAGATGCAGTGATTTATGGGGGAGCCATATATTTGGCTGTGCTGTGTTCCTGTCAAATGGTTGACAGATAGATGACTGCTGAGCCGTAATTGGCCTTCCTGTTTGTATCTTTTCTCATGTAACAACAAAGGCACTTCCCGGCCTTGACTGTAGAGGGTGCACATGTGAAAGTGAAGCCCGGTGTCAATATGACAACAGCAGATTTTTCTACAGGAAGAAGAAACAAAGGCGAAAGGAAGGATGAGGAAATTGCGTTCAGGTGGGGAAGACACGAGGTTACTGGAGTTCTTTTTTCTCTCTCTCTCTCGCCCTGCCTGCAAGCAGTGTGTGTGTGTTTGTGTGTGTGTGTGTGAGAGAGAGCAAGTCAGATCAGTTATGTTCCTGCAGGCCTTTGTATTGAGTCATATCTGAATCAGAGCATCTGTGTGTGGCATTTGTAGTGAGAAATGTCTCACCATCCAGCCAAAAATAATTCCTTGAGATGCCAGATTAATATTAACAAACACTTCTTTTTTTTTTTCAATCAACACAGCCCCGTGGCCAAAAGATGGAGAGATAAAGACAGTAGAGCATATCCAACTGGGAAAATCCCTTACTTCTGCATAACGCTGTGTGTTCTATCAAAGCTGTACTATTATTGCTTTGTGAATGAGAAGAATTCCGTGGGACCACAGGAGCAAGACAGGGCCAGCAGCCTGCTTGGCATGAGCTCCGGTGTGATCATCATATATGGGCGGAGTGCCGCCCCTCACTCCTGCCTCCCAGCTAGCCCTGCCCTGTGACAGATGAGCCCAATGACAGCAGGACGCAACAACCTGCAATTGAACATTCCCCTGCGATCTGTCAATGTCCGTGGAGGTGTTTCACTCTCAGGAAAGCACACAGGGACACACGCACCTTCACACACACCCTGGCATTAAGTCATGCCGCAAGTATTAGAAGAATCAGCGCCAGAAACGCCTCTTGGTGGTTGTGAAATGCTTTGGATACCTGTTGCAGGTGTCTTTTGAGGTTTGTGTGGTGGTGTGCACGCCTTATTTCGTTGATCTGCATGGGAGACTTTTGCTCAGTCTGAATTCTGAATTATTTCTCCAGCACGGAACCGGCTGGATTGCACATTATATCAGCTGGCCTCCCCCCCCCCCCTTTTTTTTTTGTATCTGTCACAGTTCAACTGGTGCTGCAGTTCCCAACTTTGACCACAAGGTGGCACATTGCTCACAAAGAGCACATAGCTTCAAGCCTGATGGAAGGTTTATTTTCCGCTTTGGTGGCAGTGCCGTGGTGTATCACGGCAAAATGAAATAGGAAAAATGAAAATAGGACATAAATGTGTTTGCCGCATACAGAGCTTAATGAAGTCAGCCGTGCCAGTACATTAGGAACAAAGGCAGCAAAGAGAAAGGCACTGAAGGACAACCCACAAACAGTTCCAAAATAAAAAGGGAGATAAAGTATGAATGGTGAGTCTCCTCAATGAATAGTAGCTCACTGCTTGTCAAAGTGGAGATTTATTTTCCAAGCAACTGGCTTTTTATGGTCAAGCTCCTCCATACTGGCGAACAGCAGCGCGTTGTAATATGGCATGTAAAGAATGGGATTCAATAGAAGCAGTCATACATTTATCATATTTAAGGGGATAGAATAATGACCATTGGCTGCTTTGTGCTTGAATCGCTCAAGTTGGCTTATTTTGTGTGTAAAATGGCGGATGAAGACAAATGGACTTTATACATGACAGTCTGAGCTATCATATTATGTATAACTTAAACCAATAGCCAGTAGCTTATCATTATCCTAAGCCTGGAGCAGTAGCTGGTTCTTTGCTATGTTTCTGTGGAAATTATGAAACAATCCAGCTGTCCTCACTTGCTTGTTGCAAACTAATGATCACTTGGCTTCTCAGCCATAAAAGCACTGTGCAAAATTAATTGTTTCAATCAATCAGTTGGTCAATTTCATAGCCATCAGGCTTTGCCCAAGATCATGTGCATTCTCTACCCTTCTCCTTTAGGATGGGCCTGGAGAATGCCTGATGATTTATGGCCTCTGCGTGTGCTGCATACGTATATGAATACTATACACACACACTGACAAACATACACAGTCTAGAGGCAAACACGCAGAAACGAATGCAGCCACCCACACGTGCTACATGTACACATAGACATACATGTTTGCACATACGAGCACACATTCCAAGAGGATGAATCACAGCAGGGGGTGGATCATGTGAGGAAGCACAGAGGATGAGCACAGAGGGAACTCTTCACTGTATGCTAAGTGTGCTGCTGACACATAGAGCTAAACATAGCATATGGAACACAATCAGTAATATGAGAGAACTCTCTTCAACGTGTGAACTCTCTCCACGCATGTGGCTCACATGTGTGAAGCAACATGCTAACAAATATGCTAAAATGACATAACCCTCTATCTCAAGGCGGACAGTTATGCATGCCACCTGATGTTTGTGCACAAATGCTTTAAGTTTGCACATGTATGCACATGCATGCATGCATAGCAAAACACGCTCATGCATACATGCACATATATGCATACGCAGAGCCGAGTGCAGAGGCTTGTTGTTAGCGTGTTGTTCCTGTGCTGTGGCTTGTGGGCCTGTCTGCAGGGCTGATCGATGGTCTTTTACTGCTTCCCCAGGATTATCGGTCGAGTTCACCGGGAGGGGAAGGCAATTCATCAGAACACAGCGGAGAGAGAGCGAGAGAGAGGAGAGCGAAAGAGAGAGGGGACAGAAAGAAAAGGAGAGAAGGATAGAGGTAGAGAGAGGTGTGGAGGGGGGTGTCAGTATGAAAATGGAAAGAAAGATAGGGGAAGACAGAGGTAAAGCTATGAGGAAAAACATAAGAAGGGGGAAAGAGAAAAGAAGGCTGAGAGAATAAGGAGAGCAAGATGAAGACAGGAGAAAGGGAGGAGATGCACAGATGTGATACTGCATCATCTGGAAATGTATGGAAAAGATAGAGCAGCAGACATAGATGAATATCACAACACAGAACGATGGAGTCGCGGGGCAACCTCAGATTGAACCCTCCTTTTACTGTACATTCAACATCAAGCAAATATTTGACAGTATATTGTCTGTAGCTATAAGAACCAGTCGCACAAGTGAAAATGTGAGCGCTGTTCTGCTTTTATTGGAGTCGGATGCTGTGTTTTGCCTTTCGATTTATTTATTTCGCAGTGGAAGAAGAATGGCCGTTTGAACGCACAGTAGCTTTTCCAGAATGATTGTTATTGTGGTTGAAAGATTGTAGAAGTAATAACAGACTATGTGATAGTCTAAAAATCCCATATATCAAACCTTCAATTAAATAATCAAACTATAGTGTGTACAGCACGATCGCCGTTGTCACATTTAAATCACTGCTGGAATCACCGGTATGAAAATGGGTTAAAACAAACTAACAAAAAAATAGCGCACAGAGCAGCCCTGTGCAGAGTCTTACTTTGCTTGATTAACAAGGTTCCTAACAGGGAATAATCTTGCCACACTGGATGTCCTGCAGGAAAAAAATGAGTAGCCTTCTGATCCAGTTCACTTCCCCACAGAACTACATTACCACTAATCACATTACTAACCGATAACAACAGTAGGGAACATGTATATACGCATCAATAACACTGCATAGAGTGCTATTTATTCCTATAAGAACCTCGGCATATGCTCGAGACGCCTGCATGCATGTGTTGTGTAAGACAGCTTTTTAATATTCTTCTCTTTGTGTTTGTCTAATGCGTCTTTCCCCTTTTGCTTTAAGAGGTTCATGTTTGCAAGTGACGACCCATGCCAATTTTTCTCCTTCTCCTTGCGTCTCTATCTCATCTCTTCACAGATAGACTGCCATTTCTCTCTCCTTCTCTCTCTCTCCCTCTCCCTATTGATGGATGGACAGATCATGTATATCCAATCTAGCTGTGCTCCTGATGCGGTTAGGGGCTGTGACAAGTCTCCGGGCGGGGGAACCGAGCAGAGCGGAGCAAAGGAACGGGGTGACGAAGAGGACACGACATCTGGAGAAAACGCAGAAGAAAAAGAATGCAGCAGAGAGAGGGACTGCATAAAGCGTCTGCACGGCGCTGTGAGTGTGCGTCTCTGTGCGCGTTTGTGTGTGGAAAGCAAACATTCACCTTCTACCCTGCCTTCTAGGCTACTGTGTGAGCCTCTGGTTGACAGTACTAAAAAGCTCGCGCACTTCACACTAGCCGATGATAATGACAAAGCTGGACAAAAATTAAACAGAGTGCTGGCTCCTGATAGCGCTGACATATCGCATGTTGGGTCCGACGGAATAGGCAAAGTGTTAGATCCTCTGCTCCATAGCTACTGTATGGACCACAAAGTGTTATGGATGGAGATTGATTGTACTGCTGTCTGTTGACATTCACTCATGAGTTTCAAAGTGCAGTTGCAAACATTAGCCACTGGGGGGTAATGTTATCCTCACAGTATTCAAAGGAGTCGCTGGGCTCTCCAGTGAAACCATGGCACTTATCTAAGGCAGAAGTGAATGATTTCCCAGTTCATATTGGCAGCAGTGTTGATGATAATGTATTTTCACAGGTGGCAATATTGCAGCTTCTGGTGATGTGTGCCTGGGTGGATGATGGGTGGAGCGGTCATCTCTTCTGGTCCTCTGTTCAGTGTGCGCTGAAACAGAATAATATTCAAAAGTAATTCCTCCACATGCAAACTTAGAGAAACATAAATAAACGCCGGTTTAGCGTGAAAGGGTAAAATGATGTCAGCAGAGTTTTTGTGCTGGTGATTGGTTTAAAACAACTGTTTTTAAAGGCCCCGAGGTATGAAAGGACACAAATCTTCAAGGTGAGGAAGTGGTGCCCTAAGCTAACCTGTCTGACCTCTCAAAGGCAAAGAGGCCAGGGGTCAACTCACTTGACCTCCCCGAACCATATCAACCCCTTTGACTGCATACTACACAGAAGACTCCTTTCCCACATACCTTTACTCTCCCCAGACGGGTTGTACACAGTCAAGGAGAGGAACACTTTCTCCTGTGACCCCAACACACTCACAGAATCAATAAACAAAAAAAAAAGTGGAAGTAAGTCAGAATCCATCTCCCTTCCCCTCCCTTGCCTCTCTCCGTGTCCCCTGCCCTTTAGGCCCTTCACCTCAGAACACACTAATAAGAAACCCCCAATAAACAAATGCTTAATATTTCAGAGCGAGAAAAGTCAACACAATTTGTATTCCAGCTCCATTTCAAAGACACTGATCAAAACAGCGGCCATTTTCTAAAATGCCGAATGGCCACCCACCCCACCACCTCCCCACCCCACCTCTTGATACTAATCAAATTTGGTCTCATCTTTTCATTTTCTCATCTCTCCTCCCCATCTGTGTGGTGTAACTCCTCTCTTTCTCATTCTCTCCCTCATCATCCCTCACTGTCACTCTGCAGCTCTGAGCCATTGACCTTCGACCCCTAGGCAGGTTCACCAGCGGGTCAGGAGCCTGGCGGGGGGAGACAGGGAGAGAGGAAGGGCGGGAGGTCTGTTAGTGGGGGATGCCAGCTTCCTCCTTTGGCCATGGATACAGCCTTCACTGCTGCTGCCATAGCAACCGGACGAGACGGCAGAGAGAGCAGACTGCAGAGAGCCGCTGGGATGGAGCGCTCGCTTCTGTGATCTGGCTGTAACCTCCATGGGCACTTGCGCATGTTCACACACACACAAACACACACACACATAGACACTCTCGTACTTTTACACGTTACGACAAACTGGCACGCATACACGATCCCATACGTGCCTGCAAAATTTAATCAAATTTCTTATTTGGATTGCCAGGCTGTGCTGGAAAAGACTTTTTCAAGTTGGAAGATTGATGGGCTTTCCATGTTGGCTGCAATTAATTGCTGCATAATTAGACTTACAAGTTATTTATTGAAGCAATTTGGAGAATACAAGAGCCTGGGGATATATAAAAACCATTTGATCACGAGCCGCATAAACTTTAAAGATGTCCTCTTACAAGCATTATTTGGATAGAAATTAGCAATAGGATCTCCCCAAAAATGTTTCCCATGTTAATAAAAAGATAAATGGCAATAAATCTGGAGTGAAGTGAGTGACGTTGCCCAAAGTCTCATCAGGTCAAATAAAGGTGAAAGGCGAGCGGTGCAGATAATAAAAATAGCACGGTGGGAAGGGAGACGGCATTTTTCTGCACATTTTTGGTGCAGGCAGGTGTGTCAAGCTGTGAACCAGCATGCTAAGCTTGGAGAGCCTCAGGGGCTACAGGGCCTCAGTCCAGGTGGTGTCCCACTACAAACAGAGGTGTTAACAATCCCTGTTGCTGCTTGCTATTAATTATCTCTCATTTGGCACAACTACTTTTATACATTCACACCCTTTCTCCTTCTCATCTGTCTTCCTATCTCCCTGTCTTCTTATGTTTGTATCTTTGCGCGTCTTTAATGCCGGCATTTCACTCCGTTTAATTTTCATGTTTTCATTCCTTTAGAGATTAATTTGCTTTTCCCAACTTTTCCTCGCAGCCCTCTCTCCGGTGTCTTCCTCTCTCTTTTTTTTACATCTTGCTTCACTCTGTCTTTCCTTGCTCAAACAAATATGATAAATGAGGCTATTGGTGTCTCTTTCAAGAATGAGCTGTGATCAGAGAGCCTTTGATGTTTGACAGCTTAAATGATGTATCTTGATGAATCGATATACAGTAATTTTCACTTCATGTGACACACTCTTTTGCTATTGAACACATTCTTGTTCAGGGCTGTGAGTGAATCTGCTGTCTGTGTGCCTATGAATGGGTGTGTGTGTGTGTGTGTGTGTTTCCATTTTTCTCGACTTGCATTCCTACGCCTTGCATGTTTGGTGACAATGTCAGTGCACTTAAGCCGGCAAGCTTATCTCAAGTGCTTCAAGAGGCTCTTATCAGTTTTCTTTGTAATAACTGGATGAATTACTTTCAGCGGCACGCACACACACACACACACACACACACACTCGCTAACATACAAGCTGGCTGCACGCAGACACACACTCGCTTGTTCACCCACACACCTCTAGCTGTATGCAAATCACTGTATGTGAATGTCGGCATTTTCTCACACACTTGTAGACGCGTTTTGACATAGCGGGAGAAAAAAAATGGTGCGATATTTCACTTTAAATGTGTGCTGTTTGATCATTTGACACATGACACAAATGGAAAAACATTTGGATGTGCGATTCCCAGACGTATTGCGTAACCTTTCACCTGCAGAGAAGATCGCGCCGCATTAATTGGAATAGGTGTGTGGTTCAGCTGCGGTCTGGTTTGTTAAAGGCTGTTTGATTTGGCCCAGAGGCTTAATTCCAAACATAATGTGAGTCATGGAAGTTAGGTTTGTTCTGCTCTCTGTGTTATGCCCTGACTTCCCCAATAGGTGGGGCTATATACATGAAACAGATGAGGTTGCTATGGTCAAACGCCCTCAAGCAGCAGGAAGAGCTAATCAAATTGCCAGTGTGTCTGTGTCAATTACAGGAGGTCAACTTCATAAGAGGAACAGGCCAAAATCATATTTGCACCTGTATTCTCCAAGCAGTTCCTGAACCAGGAGCAGAATAGAGACAGAGAGGCCAGGGAAGCCTCTTAGTATGGCAGTCAGACGCTCTGGTTGGTAATGATATGGAAATGGTGGGTTTCATAAGCACACATTCTTATGAGATATTAGCCATTTTTTAAATTCTTTAGATAAAGACTCCGTGCGGCTGCCTTGAGGGATGAGCTTTGCCATTTGTAGATCTTGGTGAGATGAATAGTGGAGTGAGGCTGATACTCTTACAGTGCCAAGCCACTATCTTATCACTTCCTTTTATCGGACTGATAAAGTAAATGACTTTGCTATAGGTGTGCAACTCTTCAAATTCATTATGAGCCTGCTCAGCCAGGCGACTATCGACATGGCTGGGAGTGTGTGATGAATGCAGGACTGTGAAATGTGTGTGTAGGCCACAGAAGTGACACACTCCCAAAGGGAGACTGATCGGAGATAAAGATATTTCTAGAGGTGCAAAGTGGAACAGGCACCAGTGGCTGGAGAATCCTTGAGCCTCCTCAAATTGAATGAAAATGCAAATTCTAAAGACTTGTTGAGGTTAATATAATGCTCAGGGAAGCTGGGATGTTAAACCAGTCATTTACATGTTTTTAATCAAGGAACTTGGAGGGAAACATGCATAAATGAGCAACAGGACTTATTTGTGTAGCATCTCAGGAGGGAAAGCATCACTTGTAGTTTAGTCAGGGAAGGAAAAGTTGGAGGGGGGAAAAAAAACCCAGATTGGTTTCTGGCTTTCTAATTCAGTACCAATACTTAGTAGCACCCACGAGGGTGTTTTACCAGTACCAAGGGAGTGAGAACTGTAGTCACAGTTTGGTACAAAAAATGCCCACATGAAAACACTAACGTCGCCCCTCTTTGAAAGCGCACATACTCACCTCGGTGTTGTTTTCAAAGGTAGTTAGATCAGCAAAACAACTTAGTCAATGAACAAGGTTTGGAAATGTCCCAGGAGAAGCATCCATCTTCATGGTGAGTGGCAGCTCTGTCAATGATGAGCAGGGCAGTAATGCACTGGTATTTGGAGCCCAGGGAATGTGTGAGTGTGTGCATCTTCACCATCCAGACATTTGGCTCTCTAAACCGAGGGATGCTGTTATGGAGGATGTTGTTAAGTATAGCTGAATGGGACTGTGTTGCACCCCAATCAGAGCTCTGTCTCCTGTATTAACATTATGTGGAGCCTGATTGCACTCCCCTTTCCTACCCCTCTACTTTGCCTGCTCTGCAACTTGTAGAGAAGGTATCTCTGTCTCTGTCTCCACTCTGCTGATAATGGTCCATAATCCCCGCTGAGCCGACCTGGCGGTATTGCCGAATTTACAGTAATAATGAGGACTAATAGAAGCAATATCCATCCATTTGACCACTAAATCAGAAATGTAGCTGAAGCAGGTGATTAATGTAGTGTTCCCCCCCAATTTTCTGAAGCATAAATGATGGAATAAGTCTCTTAGATCCAGATTAAGCTCCAGTATGAGCTCAAAATTCACGTCCATGTGGAATCCTTTTTGAAATACAGTCTCGAATCTTTCAGTTTGCCTCACATTTTGGCATTTTGCTGACTCCTGCCATCACGAGGGTAAAAAAAAAAAGAAGGAAAAATTATTATAAAAATGGGATACTTGAGAATTAATTTTTAGCTGCATTGGAGCAATCCTGCAGGTAGCGGGGATTCGGTGCTTTGCACAAGAACATAATAGAAGACATACGTTTATTAACACAAAACCTGAGGTTCAGTGTGTCTTTGAGCATTTACTAAAGTACAGTAAATGTTTAATTTTTTTTTTAGGCATTTTAAGTTTCACTAAACTATAGGCAGAAAAAATATACTTCATTGAAGGACTGAATTATTTTAAGGACCACAGTAATACACAGAGTAAAACTATTTAAGATTGCACATAGTAAACAAATGTTTGGTATTGTTTTGATATTTACGAATGTATGCACTTAAGAATTTAAATTTTCTATTCAAATAATAAACTATAAAATAACTCAGTGCTCAGTGAAAGAGGCCTCGTTCCGCAGTGGGAGCTTTGCCGTTGGTGCTGAAACATTTAGCTGAGTGAAAAATTCTGAAGTCCTCTTTTCTTCCTCTTCTTCTTCTTCTTCTTCTTCTTCTTCTTCTTCTTCTTCTTCTTCTCCTTCTTCTTCTCTTCTTCTTCTTCTTCTTCCAGCCTCTTCTTTAGAGGTCACCACAGTGGATCACCTGTCTCCATCTAAGCCTATCCCCTGCATCCTCTTCTGTCGCACCAACGGTCTTCATGTATTTTTTCATTACATCCATGAATCTTCTCTGTGGTCTTCTTCTTTTCCTCCTGCCTGCCAACTCCATCTTCAAAATCATTTCTCCAATATATCCACTATCCCTCCTCTGCAGCTGTCTCTCTCAGCCTCACCTCTCTAACCTTGTCTCCAAACCGCTCAACCTGAGCTTTCCTTCTGATATACTCATTTCTAATCCTGTCCATCCTGCTCACTTCCAATGAAAATCTTCACTTCGTCAACTCTGCCACCTCCAGGTCCACTTTATGTTCAATTGCCATCTCCAGACCATACAGCATAGCTGGTCCCGCCACCATCTTGTAAAACGGGACCTTTCTTGTAATGAAGCCTTTCTTACAATGAGGTATTTGGAATTATAGATAAGTGAAGGAATGGAGAACTTCTATCACTGCTAAGCTCTTGCCACTCGTCATTACATCTTGCCGCCCAAAATGAGGGTCAACAAGTCCTAATTCAAATGAAACCTGCAATTCCCATCCCATAATGGAAGCATGGTAGACATTTGTAAACCTCTGCAGGAAAGTCTCTCTTGCTGATTATTTTCTTGGCCAGCACTCAGACAGCAGAAGCGCCGTGCCTGCAGCAGAATGTGCCCTGCAGTGTAGAAATCCCAGCCAGCCTTCTGCATTAGTGATGCCCCTCTGCCCTGTGGCTCCACTCAGGGTTAGGGAGGAGACAAACATGGCCATGGGTTCTGCACGACTGTCTGCAGGCCGCAGCCACATGGTCGCACTGTAGACGCTGATACTTCCCAATGAGTGAGTGAATAGGAGACATTAGTGTAGAGGCAGACACATAAGTGGCACCAAGATGAGATCAATTAGACTGAGAGGAAGGTCATTAGGCTCTTATATGGCTAGTGGTCCAAGTGCGATGCTTGAATGCTGTGTTGTGTCAACTGTCAGTACGCCTATGTGTGTGTGTGTGTGTGTGTGTGTGAGAGTGTGTTTTACTATGGCTGTAGGAGCAAATGCACACATAAACACCAATGATATACAGTCAAGCAGCACATCCTGAAGTGAGTGTAAACTTGGCAGGGTCAAACCTGCTGTAATACCTTGTCGTGTTTGAGTCCCTGGCGCTGTGACATGGGGTGGTGAGTAATCACGCCGTGTCTGTGCATGCGTTGCCATTGATTTTGTCTCGGCTCCTAGCTCCCCCAATTACCTCCTACTCCAGGCTGCCAGTCCCTTTGCTGTCAGGGGGGAGGCTGGAGACTGGGGCCTCAGCGAGCTGTTTGTTTACACTGCTAATTGCTCCTGTTGTTTCCTTTCATTAGCCCAGGCTGAGCTATTGGGCTGCCTCACACAACCAAGTGCTCTTAGCCTTCTGGTACCCTTGCCCATAGTAAATATTGGTGATGTATACAGCGCCTCCTAACATATGGCTGTAAACTGGAAATGATAGGCTCTCCTGGTGCAGTAGAGTGTTTGAAACAAAACCCCATGGAGCACTGTGCTGCTCCACTTGTGTCTGACTTACAGTGTGGTCTAACTGGAATGCAGAGTTGTCTTTATTGATGCAAAAAGAGACAGGGAAATCCTGCTTTGCTACACTCTGGATGACCCTTAAAGAAATTCAGCAGAGTATACCTGCAGGAAATTATGTGACACATCGGTTGTACATGCATTTATAATCACACTGTATGTGTGTTTGCATATGTGCGTGTTGGTCTGGTATAATGATGTGTCTTCCTATTTGCTTGGCCTCTGTGAATTATGAATCAAAAGGCTGCATGCAGGAGTCAGTCCCTGTGTCTGCAGTGCCCCCTCCCTACACCAACCCACTCTTCTATCTGCACCCCCCCACTCTACGCCTCACCCCCATGCACACACACACACACACACACACACACACACACACACACACAAACACACACACACACACACACACACACACACACAC
>JAVDPK010017488.1:0-12821 GCA_034780415.1 Cichlasoma orientale | reverse complement strand
CTGAGAGCGACCCATTCTTTCACTGATGTTTGTAGAAGCAGTCTGCATGCCGAGGTGCTTGGTTTATACACCTGTGGGAGTGACTGGAACACCTGGATTCAGTGATGTGGATGGTGAGTGAAGACTTTTCGCAGTATATTATTAGCAGTGTATTAATTGAATGTCTCAATATAGTCTATAGGTAATCAGTCTGCTAAAATAACAACTATGATGACCAACAACACTTAAATATTAACTAATGCTGAAGAATCGAGCTACCTGGACATTCTTTGCCCTTCTGAAAGGACTCTGTGCTGGAGGTCTGGGTCTGTCTGAGGGATTTCCTTCATCCTGCTTGTTCTGGGACAAAGCTTTTTCTTTTTCATGGTCTTTGTTGTGATCGTTCTGCTGGTATTGGTATCAGATCAATCCTATCATGCTAGTATCGATCTGATACCAGCTTTGGTATCGATACTGTTGATATTTGGATGGATCCGCCCACCCCTGGACCAGGTGTGTTGATACTGTGGGATGCTGTCAAAAAATGAAAAGTTGAAGAAAAGAAACAAAAAAGAGAAGACAGATGCTAAAGAGGAGTGAAGAAGGTCAGCGAGCAGCAGGATGGAGCGGAAACACTCGGTGAACGTGATAGGATGAACCTCCACACGAAAAATGAATCAACCTCCAATCACTGGAACTCAGCAGCTGGAGGCTCACTGGGGTCCATCATCAACAGACGGTGGTGAAATAGAGCCGTGAGTTTGAGTCATCACGCGGTCATCTGATGCTCCCTGCTGAGGAATAACGGACTCGTGTTGCTGCACAGGCGCTGCCTGGAGCTCCACTCTCTGTAAGCTTAATGTCACCTGAGGAGACGACCCCCACCACCTCTGCTGGCCTGTTGGAGCCTTTTCTCTGCTGGAAGTGAAAGAATGAAGCTCTTTAGACGGACCTGTTCTTCTTTTCTTTTTTCTGTCACATATCAAATGTTAAAGTGTCAAAGTTCACATGAAGCAGTTTCAAATGAGGTGAAAACTCCTCACCAGCCTCGGGCTCCTCTAAAGAGTCTGCTCACACCTTTTTCCTAAAGGGGGAGAAGCTGAAGCAGCTTGTTTCAGACTGAGGGGCTGCACCGAGGCCCGTGATGAGATACAGAAGGATTATTTTGAACTGTGAATCATGCAAAGCGCCTCTAGAGAATATCTGAGAATATCTGCTGCATACCGGAAGAATCTGGGCTGATTGCAGAGGAGGAAACGATCGCTCGCCCGGCACAGCTCATTTGTGCTCTCATAAACTGCACTGTCAATAAATATGGATCAATTTTCTAGTGAGAACAGCAGCCAGAAATCAAAATGAAAATGAGCAGCAGGGCTGCAGATAGAGTACAAACCAGAGAAGTATCTCCACGGCAAATTAAATGGACAGATAATTTCTGGATTTCTCACACCAAAAAAAATTTTTTTCACCTCATTTCATCACATTGAATCACTGGTTCACAGCGTCCTTGGGTTTCTTGAAAACCGCTACATAAATCTAAGTTGTTATTATTATCATTATTATTATTATTGTGTGTTTGTGTTTAAAATGCCAGATCTGACCTGCCAAACCAGCAGCCATTGCTCTGATTGGCTGATGGTCGATGCAGGTGTGTCCGGCCTGGTCTGCGCCTGTCAGTAATGCATCATGGAAATCAAAACTTGATGAAGAGTTTCCAGAATAACTGAAACTTCCACAAACCTGTGCGGAGATGCCAGGCTAGCCGGACGCTGCTAAAACAGCTAGAAAAGCCGCATTCACACAGCCCTTTATTCTATGGCCAAGAACCTGAGGTGACCTGAGGAGCTGAAACTCGAACCATCGACCTTCCTCTGAGTAGACGACCTGTTCATTCTCTTCAGCCATACGGTAACATATCACATAACTCAGAAAAACAAACTAGGAGGTGATTAAAAAGAAGAAAACCATCGCAAAGCCTCTAAACGTCTGCCAAAGAAGGCACAGCAAACACACAAAAAGATACAAAATGATGGAAACATCTGCAGGAGGCACATGCAGACATGACTCTCTGTAGGAGACTGACGTTCTCTCACACACCCCATCCTTAGAGCAGAGGTTTCTCCCTTCAGAGTTTGAATTGACGCTGACCCCGCCCACTCGAGGTGGACCCTTTACAGTGGCTGATTCACGTCGGCAGTCAGTCACCTTCAGGAGCGTCGCATTCAGTGAATTCACTGATCTGTGCGTACCCGCTAATCTAAAAGGCATCAAAGAACATGTTTTCTCACTCATTCACTGGATTTCATCTCAGCTGCTGAACATCACTGACCTTTTCTTCCATGTTTGATGAATATAATCCGTCACAGCTCAGTTTGTTTGAGCTGCTCCTGCCCTGTTAAAGCTACCGTGTTATGTTGTCTGTATGTCTTCAACACTTCCTGTATCTGTTTCACATTAAAAGCCCTCTGCAGTGTTTCAGTAAACAACAATTATTATGCAACATTTGGAGGAACATGATGTGTGAAAGTCCAAACCTTTTTTAAGAAAAATGGCACATAAGGATATCTGCGCCTGGAACAAGAACTCTGACACTAGACAGTCGGCGTGCGAGAGGCAGTGGGCGGCATCGTGAACCAGCTCGAACCTTCACAAAACCAGAAAGAGGAAGTGAGGAAGAGCAGCAGAGTGATGTGTCATCATGCATCCTGCAAGGAGAGAGGGGACAAATTTAATGAGAGCAGCTGTGAGACAGACGAATCTGTTCAGAAATTCATCCGTCTATGTGCTCAATTACAGCGGAACGACGTATGGAATCTTCCCCCGTGGTTACACAACCTTAGAAATGAGCCACGCCTCAACTGTGTGTCAGCTCTTAAACACAAAGCTCCACACGTCTCCTCGCACCGAGGACAGCAGAGCAGCTCCACATCTTCTCCCAGCTGTGACACAAACTCATGAGCAACAAAACATTTTAACGCTTTGTGAAATCGTCCTCCTGGATGGTTTTGAACCTGCAACCCTCAAACATGTGCAGCCTTCAGATGTTTGCAGTAAGATCGGCTTCACGGCTCTCCTTTTGCTCCATTTGAATACACGTTTGTAATTTTAATAAAAAGTCCTGCAGCCATTTGTGCAGTTTAAAGAACTCAGTCATGCTGCAAAGGTTCAAACTGATAAAGGCACAGAGGCTGTTTCAGTTCGGCTGCTTTTCAACCTGATCAGCGTCTTAAAGAGGCCGTAAAACAAGTTCCTGTAAACACTTTAAGCTGCAGCTAGAGTCCAAAGTGTGAACCAGAACTGAGCAGTACAACCTGAACGCAGATTAAAGATGAAATCCACACACGACAGCAGCCGGCGCCGTGATAAATACATCAGTTTATTAAAACAGGACTCCGATTAAAAGGTTCAGCTGCAGACGCAGCGGTCACAAGAGTTTCATCCTTCTTTTCTTTTTTTTTCAGTGTTGGAGTAAATTAAATTCTCGCCAGCCTGTAGTTTTATTATTGGCTCCATCGGACCGTTCTTCTGTCTGTGTGACTCATCTGAACTCTTCCAGCATTAAAGAATCAAAGTCAGACAGCCTCAAGCTCTCGCTCACAGTCTGAGTAAACTGCTCTTCAAACAACTGCGATGTATAATTTTAGAATGCTGAGTTTATGTGTGTGAAATGTGCCGCACAAATAAAACTGATCTGAGCTCAGGAGTCATTGATTGCTTCTCTTTGAAGCTGCAGTGCAAACCTGTGTGCGATCAGCTGGATTTCACGTGGACTCGTGTGTGTTCTAGTAAACTCCTTTAACTCATATATGCAGGTTCTGCTGGCGGCCTGTATCAGCTCCTGCTTCAGTCTCTTCAAGCCTCAGCTTTACTCTTCTTCTGAGGATATTTTCAGGGGAACTCTGTCAGACACGAATAACTGGTGATGTGACTGAACTCAGTGTTTCCCTTGGCAACACGTCAGCATCATATTCACTGACAATTAGCAGACGTTTGTCCGCCTAAAAAGCTAAGATGACAGGACTCATGCTGGCCTTACACCAGACCACACATCAGGTGATCTCAGTGCCGCAGAATGTCGAGCAAATGTGGCGATAAATTCCTGCCAGTTGGAGTTTTCTGTGAGGCGGTCCTAAAGTCAGTCACAGCTGTAAAGTCAAACACGTTTAACGTCATCAGTTTTGTCTCGGCTCATTCAGACGTGAAATTCAGCCTTGGCAACCGACCAATGGGAGCTCTCTGTCCACTCTCTTCTTCTTTGGTCCTCTCTGCTTCTGTTCCTGCCACAGATGGACGTAGCCACGCCCACGCCCACGGGCCTCGAGATCAAGGTTTTCAGCATCTTGATATTTTCGATACCCAGATTTAAGCAAGGCGTGGATATGCCTGTGAACCCTCCGTACGCCTTATTGGCTAACGACTGCTCAATCACAGTTTGTGAGCCAATGAGCATCCCTCATTCATTATGACCTGAAACAAGCAACTGAGCCCACAGCCTCAGCAGGAAGGTCAGCTCAGAGGGCCATTTTCCCAGAGATTTGGGACCAGAAAACTTTTTGCAGTCAGAGGTGTCGCTCCCTGGTGGCCATTAAAGGAAATGCAGGTTTCAAAACTACGTCCTGTTTTACTAAGAGAGTAACTAACAGCAGACTCACACTGAGCTGTCATCAGCACAAATGAATGATTGTAATTATTTAAACATATTTTATTTGTTATGTTTTTATTTTACTAATGGATACCAGTGTTCTGAATGCATATTCTGGTATTTATTTGTCACATTGTGCTTTCCAGAGTTCTTAAAGCAGTGGATCTTTATGTTGATTTACACAGAAATAATGGTTCCCTGTCGTTTGGTCGCAGTGAGGAGATTATAGTTTATTTATTTAACTCTAGGATCAGGTGAGGACTCGATATCAGCCGATACCCGGACACCAGGTATCTGTATCTGGTTGTTGTTGCAGTGGATGCTGTTAAAGCTCATTCTCTCCTTAGTTTCTTTTCTGATTTCTTGCTAAAATGCTGATGAGTGACTCATATCATTCATGGTTTGCTGTTTGGTTTCACAGTGAAGGCTTTTGTTGCTCCTTCATTAATTCATTCTCAGTAATGTAACGTGCTTATCGGTCTGCTCAGGTGAGCTGAAACCTGTAAAGCAGAACTAATGTGTGATTAAAAGCTTTGAGGAGAAGAAAGTGGCCGAACTTCGGCTGCGGGAAAAACTGAATGTTTCTCTGTGAGTGACATTTATTGAAAGCAGCGGCGTCACAGCCTGCAGCTCTCAGACTTTTAAGACGACTGTGCACAGAGATGTCGGTGGTTTCATGAAATGTCAGGAGAGCAGAGTCCTCGTTCTTCTTCTGCACTTTCCTCCTGTCAGACTTTCAACCTTTAGCACGAACTCCAGGCCGAACCTTTAATAATGCTGTTTCCGAAAGGTTAAAGCCATTGTCGATAAAACGGATAAATTATACTTCTCAAACCTGGTGAGGTTCAGGACGCTGACGAGTCTGAGTTAATTTTGCCCTTTGTTTTGTCTGCTTAGGTGGAATCTGCATCGCTCAGTCCTTGAAGATCCCTCACGACCACAAACCCTCTGACTTCGATAAAATCATCCGCCAGCTGCTGGACACTCGTTACGCCAGGGCGGTCATCCTGTTCACCTCCGACGAAGATATCAGGTAACAACAGACGTCCTGGTACAGATCAATCTGCAGTCCACTTGGATACAGCAGCTGACATAAAACAAGCACTGGCAGGATATTTGAAAGTTGAGTTTTGTCCAAATAAAAGTTGAATGCACGACCCAAATCATCTTCACCTCAGTGTGGAGGAGAGAAACCTTCAGGATGGATGAGCTGACGGGATCTTTGTACTATCAGCTCCTGAAGGTGCTTCTGTGTCAGGAACCAACACCAAACACTGCGCGTCACATCAAAGGACCTATGCAGTGACATGTCGGCCTTTCATTCATTTATCAATACAGTATGAATAAATGGATTCATTTACTGTGTTTAATGGTGTTATCATCAGTTAGATTAGCTCAACACACCAGGACCCGTGTAGGCATGTCTGTTGGTACTCTCCATCCACTGTGAGAGGAAATGTAGAAATAAAAGTTTCTGTAGTGGAGGAGAACCCAGGGCAGTCCCAGGAAACGCTGAAGAGATCACATCTCTTGGATGGTTTGAGAACACCTCGGTGTCCTCGGGATGAGCCGGAGGAGGTGGCTGGGGAGATTAGACTGCTGTGACACTTGGATAAACTTGGATGGAGAAAATAAACATGGTTTTTATTTCCTGTCTCCGTTTCACTCTCGTTCAGCTCCAACCTGTGAATTCTGTGAGCATCTGCCCGTAAAGAAGATCAGCTAAAACTCATCATCACACTCAGGAGCTGTTGGTCCAAAGTTTCCTCTCGAGAAATATGAAATTATTATTAAGAAATTTGCCCCCCGACACAGGGACACCATCTCTGTTAGTCCTCATCAGGTCCTATCAGACTTTCGTACGGCGCTCTTGGTCTTCAGAGGTAGGCTTTGGTTATCATCCACCCCTCTGCCCAAACAAATAACATCTGGTTTCTGAAACCAACCCTGGAACTAGACAGATTCCCAGTGACCTGATGGATAATAAGAGCTTAAGCTCTTTATTGACCCAGTCACCCTCTCTACAGATAACCCCCCCGGCCTACAGTACTAAACGATCTTGGTGTAAGCTGATAAGCGTGAGGGTGGGGGGTGGTCTTCGGCATTGGTTGTGACTCAGTGCTGGTGGTCTCTGTTTGCAGGGGCATCCTGAACGCCAGTAAGCGAGCGGACCAAGTCGGTCATTTCCTGTGGATCGGCTCCGACAGCTGGGGCGCCAAAAACAGTCCCATCCACCACCTGGAGGACGCTGCGGTCGCAGCCATCACCATCCTGCCGAAGAGGGCCACCATCAGCGGTAAGCTCATCACTGCTACAGTGTAATGTTGCTCTCCTTTATTAGAATATGTGAGGTTAAAGGTTACCCGCTCGCTGCTACATGAAGGAAATTAGGACTCATTTTTGTCTCCTTGTCGGCTTCCTTCCTGTTTTTTCCTCCGTGCTCGTTCTTATCTCTGAAACTGACTTCTGGTTTTTGACTCCACATATTCCTGAATAAGCACAACTTGTGAAAACTCAATCATCCCGGGAACATTCGCTGTCTCTCATTTCTGGGTTTGCTGTGACACCAGATTGCTCAGGACTCTTGATGATTATTATTATGTCATGATTATTCTGCTTCTATCAGCACTGCAGAAACCTCATATCTCACCCAGGCATGGAGGGCATTTATTAAAGGAGACCTTTTTCTGCTTTTCCTTAATTTCTGTCAGATCTCTTCATGTTAGTGTTCGTATGAATAAAGAGAAACCGGTCTAAAGTTTCTCCGCTGCCTTCAAATCTGGCAGAGCTGCTCGAGTGACTTCTTTGTAATTTTATGAGTTTTAAAGAAGGTGCAAAGTTTAGCTGCCAGTTATTAAAGAGTCAGATTTTTGCACCAAAGCACAAAGATAGTTTTTGTCTCCATGCAATCAACGTGGAGACTATAAGCTTAAATTTAAAGTGTTTATTAAACTGTGGAGAGGAAGAACGCTTCCTGTGATGAACTCGTGTTTTACAAATAGGATTTAATTTCATTCTTAACGTTCAAGGATCCAAAGCACCGATGTCGTAACCTCTGAGTGCAAAATTAAGTTCTCCAAGATATTTTCCTGAGGATATCAGAGCGGTGGGGGTTCTTAATGAAGTGATCTGGTTGGTTTTAAAGGTGTCTCCCCTGCTTGAGACCACCACGAGACGGCTGGATCAGGTGAGCCTGAACTAAAGCACCTCGTGGTGACTGTAGTTGTGATTTGGGGCTAAATAAATAAAACTGAATTGAATTTTGAGTTGCAAAGGTGTCAGTTATTAAATTAAACACACTCATCATGTGTTGCTGCTGAAATTAGTAGTTGACAAAATAGTTGAACTTAATCAAAAATAATCACTTGCATCAAATCGAAAAACATGTGCTTACAGTGTGGCTGTAACACACTGACGTGCCGAGCACTGACCTCCTGACAGGAAAGCAAAGACTCTTATTTTGAAAAGCTCTCTCTTAGTGCCGGAGTCGTTTGCAGTCTTCACTGTGAGTCTTCCTCAGAGGCGTGACATGCAGAGAAACGCTGCCATCATAACGACACTGAAACTCCAGATCAGAGGAAACGTAATGAGAGGAAAGCCGACCTCCTTATTGGTGCTGATGACAGCGTTTAGATTACAGCGCGTGTAGTAACAACGCTGAGTGCGGCTGTCGAATCAAACAAAGATGGTGACAGGGATCTTCAGCTGCGTTTTGTTGTGCCACTTCAGACTCCGACTTCAAATAAAAGATGGATTCTTTGTTCTTTTTCTTGTTCCTCTGTACACTAATACTTGTGTCAGGAGCCAAATGGAAGCAGCTCGGCAGATTTTCTGTTTCTGTTGTTGTAACATCGCTTTCTGACCTTTTCTTCTGCTGGGAAACACGAGCCGGTCAGCGCCTGCAAACTCAGACTGTCACCTTGGATCTGACGCTCATAAACTCTGTCCTCTGATGAATGATTTATGGAAATGGAGATTTTCTGAGCGTAAAGGCAGCTGCAGAGAACACTGCAGTAGAGCTAGGGGTGGGGGAAGTCAGGTTTAAGGGCAACAGTCCCATTACACCAGAGGGCACACGGCGAGGAGGAGAAGACAAAAAGGGTGATGGGGAGAAATTTAGCTTTATGATGAGAGTGACAGCCAGATTAACCTTCTGCAGAAAGCTCATCAGCCCTTCATTCCTCCCCATCTGTGAAGTCTGATCTGATGACACAGTTTACACCACCTGACTGATTCTGCGTGTTTGGACTGATCTTTAAAAAATGAATCATCGTGACTCACCGTCACCAATAACGCTTAGACCTGCAGAGACTGTCAGACAATATGAGTAAACACAAAGTCCTTCGAGAAGCCAGTCTCACCACTGAACTTATTATTATACAAGATTCATTTTAAATAGATCCATGTAGGCGGGAGAAAAATGGATGCATGGACGGACCGTGAGCCTTGCAAAGCTCTTTACCCTCTCGAGAATTCTGAAGGGTTTGTGGGACTTTGTCCAACCTGTGTGCAGCTCCAGTCTGTGACTTGCAGACTGCGTGGCCGTGTCCTCCAGCTTGGCCCTTGCTTCAGGAGTGTGGGGTATCAGACCTAGTGCAGTCAGAGCGTGGTACACACTGGCAGCAATAAGTCAGGAAGTTCCAGCCGGGTGTTGGGTTTGGCAGGGCTGCCCTTTGTCACCGATTCTGTTCATAACTTTTATGGACAGAATTTCTAGGAGCAGCCGGGCGGCAGAGGCTGCACGCTTCGGTGGCCCCTCACCTTTGCTTGTTGTGGATGATGTGTTCCCGGTTTCATCGAACAAGCTTTGCAGATGAGTGAGAATTGGCTGGGATGAGGATGAACACCTCCTAGTCTGAGGCCGTGGCTCTCAGCTGGAAAACGGTGGTTCCTGCTCTGGGTCTGGAGCTCGGTCATTCAGGGGGAGCTCCGAGTAGATGCTGCTCCTCTGCATCGAAAGGAGCCTGTTTATGTGTTCCAGCATCCTTAATGCTTCCTAGGTGAGGTTTTTTTGGGGCATGTCCTACTGTGAGGAGGGGAGACCCAAAACGACTTTTGGCTGGGGCAGGATGTCTGGGCGTCTCAGTTAGATGTGCTGATGCCCTTTTAGGCTGCAGTGTTGGGGGTTAACTCTGGCCATAATAACATGTATAGCATGTGGACGCTGTTTGTGTGTACGTGTCCTTACAGGAAACAAAAAGCTTTTTGCAGCAACCAGGCGGCAGTAACTCTGATCGATGACGGCGATTTCTGCTGACTGACGGAGAAACGTGAAATCTGTCGGTCTGAGCTTCATGCAGGTGCAACAAACACAGTTTTCTGCTCTCTGTAAACGACTGAGACATTTAAGAAATGACAAAAAAGACACAGTTGTGTGTTCTTTCCTGTTTCCGTGTTGTGAAAAGGTTATATCGACATGATTTTAATATGTGGCTCTGTCTGACTTATAGACTTGTCCAGCCAAATGTGCGCAGTGACAGAAACGATCCTCATTTATGCAGACATCAGTTTTCTGTGCACACTCTCCCCCTGTGCTTCCTGGCCTCCCCTGTCACAGCGGCTGATATCACATACATGTTAAAGACACGGAGGCTGATTATGAATAAATCAAAAGCTCATTTCAAATCTCCGGTGAAGTTTGTGGTTTCGATCCCGGATGGAAGAGGTCAGCTCCTCTTTGATTTATTGTCTTTTCAAATCTCAGAAAATAAATCCAGCTTCTATTTTCATGTAAATCGTGGAGCCGCGTGCCTGAACACAGCACTGCTTACCGTGCCCGATAATTGCTGAGACTGAACCCAAGAGAGGAAGTGAGACAGAGGGGGTGGGGGGTGGGAGATGGAGAACAAAAGATTTTGGGGAAGATATGTTGGGAACAAAGAGAGACAGAAGAGGAGCAGAGACAGCAGAAGAAGAAGAAGGGAAAAGTTGAAAATGAGGTATTAAGCTGCAGGCTGTCGAAGTTTTCCCCCCATGACAGAAGATGCCTGCTGAGTCTGCAGCCTCCAGCCGGGATGGATCCACTTCCCAAAGTCAATTACATCTTCTAATCCACAAATCTGAGGCATTTAATGTCAGACTTCTGAGAAACTGCTAAACCGACTTACTGTTCGTACCAGAAGCCTGCAGGTTACGCACTCAGTGTTTCCTGAAAGCATCTAAAGTTCAGGTTCTGGTCTCTCAAAAGTGTCAAACTCATGCAAGTCTGCAGGTTTGCTTGCATTGTCGCTTTGATGTTTGAATCTGTGCAGAGAGATGGAGTCACGGACAGGAAACAGAGGTTTCAGAAAGTCACTGAACTAAAGAGACCAGTCTGCCTTACAGACGGGCCTTCAGGGTCCAGGACTGTCCACAGAAGTCTCGGCTGGATTCTGCTGACACACTTTTACAAGTAAAAGCAGAAAACATTTTGTCTGAAGAATTTGTGAGTGTGCCAGTGCACCTGCAGAGGAACGTGGACACAGACGTTTACAAACCACAAGTCTCACTGGAAAAGGACAGCAGCTCCTGGACTGACCGGACTAAAGAAAACCAACTCTCAGCAATCCAGGAGCATTTTGGTCACAATCTGTGCATTTTCCAGCATGATGGAGCTCCGTGTCACCGTGCAAACGAGATAACTTTGTGATAACATGGCCTGGAAACTCTGCAGGTCTTAATCCAACAGAGAATCTGTGGTCAGGAAGCAGAAGTTGTGTTCAGCTGTGAGCTCTGATAAGGCAGGAGTGGATCGATGAGGATTTGGTCCCAGAACCTGATATCCGGGCTACAGAGAACTGGAGAAGTTACGAAGAACAAGACTGTAAATACACTTGTAAGCATCTTGAGGCGACCTTTGTTGTGAATCAGTGCTTTAAAAAATAAAACTCAATTGAATCAAAATTTAATTTATTTGCCAATTATATTATTTGAACCTCATGAAATGCTTATGATTATTCTTCATGATAAACATGGTAACATGTAAAAAATAATCTCTAAAAAATAAATAAACTGAAGCGGGAACACGTGAAACACACTGCAAAGACCGTACAGGACAAAAATATTGTGGTAGGTTCTGCGTCCTACGATGTCAAAAAAGTCATATCAGAAAAATGATTTTACCACCAGAAGCAGCAGCTTCTGCTGGGCCGTATATTTAGAAATTTGGAAGCTGCTTTATAAAGGGTCTCTATGGGAGCTATGGGCGGCACACTCTGTGCTCTGTGGTGATTGGATCAAAACCACAGGATCTATTCCAAGACGAGTAACATCAGGTGATAGAGAACACGAATGCCTACATTCTGATGTATATATTATAGATTGTGCTTGTAGACTGGAAAGTCTGAGCATGAAAAAATGCTAAAGCTGATTTTTTTCAGAATAATTTCCAATGACAATGTCATCACTCAGGAATTTTGGAGGAAGAGGACATCATAGAAGACATCAAAAGACTGATTGAGTCACTGAAAGCCCAAAGCTTCCTGACCCATCTAAACTTTTCACGCTATTCCTCAGATAAACGATGCCTGAGAGCCAGGGCTCCAAAGTAGGCGGGGTCTTTCACTCTTTGACATCATTCCCAGTGCATTTCACTGGGCTTCTTGCATATTTTTTTAAACAAATTTCAGAAAGACCATATGACAGATTGCTAACAAAAGTCATATTCTATTCAATTATTCCCGATTGTGCTGCACATTTTTATATAACTTCGTGGAAGTTCTCTCAGATCTGCAAGACTAGTTACTTGCCAAAAATCTTGGTGCCCGATGAATAGTATATAATGTGGTTCAATACTTTGCAATAACAAAAACAGTGAAGTTTGCAGTTTGGTGATGAAACAGTTAAACATCCACAAAAGTCACTGGACTAACAATTAAGTTCAAGCTAATTATTTAGCCTCATGGTTTTAGTGCATCTGCAGTAATGGAGAGCATGACTGGTGCAGCAGTCAGCAGAGCTGAAATATGAGAACTGATCATCGCATCAACCTCAGACTTGTCAGCGCACTTAATCATGTCCTCAACAAGACACCCACCGAATCTGAAGCAGATCAGACGGAGGGCTGTTTTATTTATATAGCGCCAAATCACAACAAAAAGTCACCTCAAGGTACTTTAAGGTAAAGGTCTTCAATAATCAGGCCACATCTTATCTTAAAGACCTCGTAGTACCGTATCACCCCAATAGAGCACTTCGCTCTCAGACTGCTGGATTACTTGTG
>JAVDPK010017487.1:0-12831 GCA_034780415.1 Cichlasoma orientale | reverse complement strand
ATTTAAGACATGGGTCAAAACTGACCCGTTAACATAAGCAATGGTAGCAGAAAGCTAACACTTTAGGAAGGTTAAAGCCCACAGAACATCTGTTCCAGTGGTACTAAGATCTAGAAACAATCACTCACTCTCTGAAATGGTAACAAAGGATACAGCCGTGGACGACAGGATACACAAACATGTGTAACTGTAACGAGAACAGAGGCAAACGTTACCATCCTTCAGTGCACGACAGCACTGAAACGCAGTGAAATCAAACCGTTTGCTACAGTTACACATCTGCATTTGCACAGTTACACATCTGTGAGGCACTAAAGCAGCTGACAATAAAATAATGGACGGGAACAAAGCCCAGCTTTAATCTAAGCAGCTCTGCTGCAGGGTAGACCTGCAGTGAGATACAAATGAAGGCCTGCTGCGCGTTTACAGCTCACACGTTGCCAAATGCAGCGCTCCG
The DNA here is from genome assembly GCA_034780415.1 of Cichlasoma orientale. Taxonomy (NCBI): domain Eukaryota; kingdom Metazoa; phylum Chordata; class Actinopteri; order Cichliformes; family Cichlidae; genus Cichlasoma; species Cichlasoma orientale. The sequence goes on along the minus strand of JAVDPK010017487.1, from coordinate 12,374 downwards.
ATCAGCAGATCTGTTTATTCCTGTGTGCCAATCGGAAAAGTCGAACTGAAAAAATAAATGCTGCAGATTCGTGCTGTGAAAAGACGCGGTCGGTGTGAACGGCTGCATTAAGAACAGGTGAGACTGAAAATATTTTTAACACACGAAACATTTGCACGAAACTTACGAGTGTGTGTGACGGCCCTTCAGATGATGACCTCGCCCCCTGACGCTGGAGAGAGGTCGTGTTTTCACTCCTGTTCATTTGTTTGTAATATAACTCAAAAGGTTTTGTGGAACTATTCCTTATGATTTCATTTTCAAGGTCAGAGGTCAAGGTCACCAAAACTTTTCAAGAAAAAAGAATGCCTCCCTGTTTAGTTCAAGTTTTCATGCCACAAGCTCTTTGGTTACTTTGTATGTTTTGCTGCTAAATAATGAAATATTTAACGAGCACACATCTGCAGAGATCCTGTGTCATACATGCACACGCCATAACAGGAGCATCCCTTTTTATGCAGATGAGCTAACGCTGTGGCTCGTTCTGCTTCCCTTTCGCCTGCCACGTTCCTCAGCCCATCAGCGGCTGATGTTCGTCTCATCAGCTCACAGGAACGACTTCTTTTTGGATGTTTCTGATTATTGCAGCCCCGCCTCTCTCTCTCTCTACCAGGTGTGTGCACCTTGGCTTCAATTCTTTTCTTCATTGTTGACAATGAAAGCATGTTAACAGTTACGTCCCCCTCAGTCCACAGCTGTGGGCCCCACGAGTACGCTGGTGTGTAAAAGGGGAACGACTCACACACTTTAACAAAAAGTGTTTTTCATAAACTTGGAAGTGTAAAAATAAAATTGTGGCTGGAATTTACTGACTAAAGCATTTAATCTTACCTCTGGCTGTGCTATGAATTCTCTCAACAAGTGGCCGTTCCACACGAAGCGCTGATCTGCCTGAAACAGTTACAGAGATAAAAGAGGGCGGAGCCTGGAGATGAGTCTGTCTGTGAGGTCCTTCATGAGAAAAAGACACAGTTTAACACGTGCATGGTGCACTGCAGTGCACATAAGCCCAACAGTCTGACTGACAGCAATATGCAGCACTGTGCAAAAGTCTTGAGCCACCCCTCATTTCTTTATATTTTGATAGAAAAATGGGAACTAGCTGCAGCGTTTATTGAAGCATGCAAACATAAATGAAATGCAGCATATGAAGCAAAAACAGAGCCTGCACAGTTCTAACGAGCTTTAAGGTCACTATTTGGTGTGACCTCCTTTATTGTTCAGCTCAGTCTGAACCCTCTGAGGCAGCTTCCTGTCATTGCTTTCAGGAACGGTTCTCCGGGCTTCCTGAAGGACATTCAGAGCTCTTCTTTGGGTGGTTCTGCCTTTGGTTCCCTTCTCTGTCAGGATGATCCCGCACTGCTTCAGTAACGTCGAGGTCCGAGTTCTGGGGAGGCCGATCCACGACTGATACCGTTTCACTGTGTTTCTGCTGCATTGGCAGTGTTGTTAGGATCGTGGTCACGCTGTTACCAATCAGAAGCTTCCAGATGTTCTGCACTGTGGATCACAAACTGATGCTACTTTTCTGAGTTTATATTCCATCAGTTGTGAGAAGCTCTCCAAACCATGATGGAGCCTCACCGTTCTTGATCTCCTCGTGCACACTGAGGATCCATCCCTCCATCAGACCTGCTGATGATCAGTCCGGTTCTTGTGTAACGTGACGTGCCTCAGCCTTTCTCCCCGTTTCCCTTCCTTCAGGATGGCTGCCTGACAGCCGCCCTTCCACTGAAACCATCTCTGATGAGGGGTCAGTGATCAGCTGGATCCGCTGAGTCAGAAGCATCTCTCAGGTCCTGTGTCAGGTCTTTGTTTCCCATCACTAACAGGATGTTCTTCTAATGCTGCACTGATTAATCCATCTGAGCTGAGGAGCTATTTGCAAATCACCTTCTTGGTGCAAAAATACTCTTTCATGGTGTCAAACTGTTATCTTTGGCATTTTTCACAGATCCAACAGATGAAATGATGTGTTTGTGACCAGCTGTTAGGAACAAAGTGCCTAAAGAGACAATTTAAAGTGGTTCTTCGCTGAGATGTTTGCTGTGTAGACGACACTGATTCTTCCCTTTAAGTACTTTGTTATGCTTGAATGAATCATCAGTGTTTAGTGGCTTACAACAAAGGATTCCTCTGACAATGGTCAGCTACAAGGACCGGACTGAAAAAATAACATCAGCCGACATCTAAAGGAAAACTGTGACCCTCAGAAACTACTGCTCACGAGCAGGTTAACTATTGAACACAAAGAGGTCCGCCTGTCTCATGGCAGCACAGCCTGTGTGTTCATGATGACACAGAGATATGCAAGCTTCCTTGCTCCTACACGGATTAATCAGTGCGACATCAGAAGAAGCTGCAGCAGCTGTCGGTATTATTAAAAAACGAAGCCTTAGTAAGTTTTGTGGTGGACACCCTGTTAGTGATAATAGGTGTGTGCAGGTACGATTAAACCTAACCTCTAAAGTGTTATAACCCGAGCCGGGCATGCAACAGCACAACAATAACATGACAAAGGTCGTACCCTCTCCAGAAGGCTCATCTCCTGAAACTCTGGGCTGGTGTTTGCCAGGCGCTGCAGAGTGTGGGTCAGATCATAGTCTGTTGCAAAGTAGAAACCATCTGTGTGAAGCACACTGCTGATCATGGACAGGAAGCTCTTGTTGTCTTGCATCTGCAACAATCCATCAACAAAGCAAGAGATGAAACCGAGCTGAAACACTCTTTTCATACCCAACAACTGACCTGACGCTGTCATGTCCTGCTGGGTGATCACACATTTCAAGTCATTTTGAACACGAGGACACAGTAGCAGCCCAGACAATAAGAAGATATGAGATAAAGCATCACTGCCTAACGTAACAAATGACACTGAATCGTGCACCAGTGTCACTGATTTGCATTTGCAGGAGAAAGAAACAAAACTCAGTCGTCTCAGCTCCATCGCAGCAGTGTGTCAGGACGCTACGGTCACGACAAACGGGCACATCGTTCAGGTTCATGACAACTTGTTTTGTTTTGTGCTGACAGAATTTGTACCAGTGTGTTACAATCGTCTTCACTCTGCTCACTCGAGCTTTCCAAACTTCTGTAAAACGGTTCAATGCGTCATCCAAGGCAAGTCTTACGTTCATGCAGCTGGTCTCACGGCACACAAACGCACAAACGTGGTAACACGTCTCACGCCGTGTTGTGAGCTGGGAGCACTTCTGTGTTCTAGCTGAGGACTGTGTGGACCAAATCATACGTGCAAAAGCTGCATGATATTTATTCTTGTTTAAATACAAATGTCAATGAACTGCACACGTCTGTGTGTTTTCTCATCACTCAGCGTGTGCTTTACTCAAACGGAATCAGTTTATGGTCTGCAGAAGAGCTTGGATGCCACCTAGAGGACATCACGGGGAACAAAGCTCATCTTTCTGAAACCGTCAGTGGAAACAAAGAACATCCATCAGCACCTGTCGACACGCTTCACAGAACCTGAACCGGTACACAGAAAATCTCTAAATATGACCTGTAAGTGGCACCGTTAAAAGCATGAACTGTAACACTATCTTCTGTTTTCTTGGAAAAATATCAATGATTTAAGGAGGACTGGGGAAACCCAGGTGTCCCGTCCCAGGAAGCAGGTTTAGTGAAAACTCAGAGTTAATCCTGAGATGAGGAAAAGTGGGATTTCTGTTCCAGAGAGAGTCACCTTAAACTCTCAGTCTGTTACTGGGGTAACATGGTCCATTTGGACTCTATGTCCTCAGCCTCCCTCGAAGCGCTGTCGAAGTTCTGCTGGATCTCGTGGACCGGGGCCTCTGCCAGGCGTTCCCAACGCACCCTCATGATATGTTTAGGTGCGCCGGGTCTGTCCAGCATCCTCCCCCGCCACCTGACCTAACTCACCACCAGGTGGTGATCAGTTGACAGCCCGACACACACTGCGCCCAACAAGAGGGCGGGCCCATTTCTTCTCTTCAGGCTGCCCCCCACCGGGCACCACGGGCTAATGCTCGGCCACCAGACGCTCTCCCTCGAGCTCCCTCCCCAGGCCTGGCACCAGGGTGGGGCCCCGGTAACCCTATCCCGGGCGGGGTAAAAAGTTCCCTTGGTGACTCTTCCCTAGGGGTCTTTGGAGTCACGCTCTGTCAGGCCCCTCACCCAGGACCAATTTGTCATGGGAGACCCTACCAGGGGGCCAAGCCCCCAGACAACATAGCTCCTGGGATCACTGGGACACACAAACCCCTCCACCACGGTCAGGTGGGGATTCACGGAGGGTGGATCTCATTTTTTAACTAAAATTCTAAAATCATTTTTACAGTTTTTAAAACCCAGTAAAACACATTTCTAGTCTTTGTGGTACTTTATGAAGGAGAATGGCAGCACTGGGTGGTATCTACTGCACAGTAGCATCAGCTCACTCTGCTGAGCGCCCCTCCAGACCGACATTTTCACCTCCAGGTTCCATCATCTGCATTCTGTCCCTGTGAAGTTACAGCGTAATAATTGGATTGTTTTAAACAAATCTGCCAGATTTATCCAAACTAAAGAGACTCTTTTCTCCTCTCCTGTTCCATAAACATCGTGGTCCACATTAACTCACATTCATCACATTATTTATTTACTCGTTGCCATGGTCAATCCTGGCATCAGGCCTCAACTGATGATGGCTGTCTTTCACTACTCATTAACTTATGTACAAATACTCTGAGATGATTGAACCAGCTGATTCTTGGAAGTGGACACTCAGAGTAACCCATCTCAGAGTTAATCAACAGTTTGCTTCCTGGAACAGGTCCCAGTTACGCCAAGTATACAGCTTACTGCATCCTACCACAGATACAAGAGACCAAACCATCGTATACACAATTTTAATAAAGCCATATTTACTCAGGATGAGTATATAAATAAAACAAAATGATACAGATTCTGTCACGATGAAAAACACTCGTTAGCCTTCGAGTAACATCTTATATTTGCCTCACCTGGTTCACCATTGCTACTGTTTGGAGGAGCTGCCCGAGCCCCGGCCACAGGGCCGCCCGAGCCCCGGCCACAGGGCCGCCCGAGGCCCGGCCACAGGGCCGCCCGAGCCCCGGCCACAGTGACAGTTCAGTACAGAGGCAACACAAGCAAAAGCTTTACTTTAGTTTGGGAATAATAACAGGTGTCTGATATGAATATATACTGTGTGTTAATACCAATCCCCTCCCAGTACACTTTAGGACCTCCATGCACGTTGGTTAACTGGTGTCCATCATTCTGCAGTGAGAAAGATTATTGACAAATAATCAACATTCAGCATCTATCAGTCTTGTAGAGTGGTCAGGTCAGGTCCTGCAGTGCTCAGAGAAAGCGCCAAAAACTCAGGAGCTCCATGTGAGACTCTACAGGCCTCAGTTAGCATGCTGAATGTTATCAGAGGACATGCAGGAGACACTACCTGGTTGTCTGTCAGGTGTAGTATTGTCTTTTTATAGGAGATTATGTCAAAGTCCAGCGCTTTCCAAACAGCATGGCCCAGCAAATCCCCCACCTTCTTCTTCTTTGTTATGACAACCAGGTACATGCCTACAAGGAAAGGAAACGAGAATCACAGTAGAGCAAAATGCTCTGGATTATCCCGCTTTGTCAGCGTGTCATGGTTGCAATATTCCGCAGAGATAAAACATACCTGCATACCTGAGACCTACCTGTGTACATACTGAACTTACCTGCCACCAAACGTATCGTTCCCATCAGTCCACATATTGGCCTGGTCTCAGCTGATGCAGGGATGTCCCTCCTCACTGAGAATCACAACAGGGACACAACAATGGTCATTACTGCCCAGACCGATCACAGCTTAGAGAATAAATTCATGCCTGAAGTGAACTTTGACATTTTTCCTGCACAGAGAAAATTTCAGCACACCCACAAAAAGGCAAAAACACACGATTTAACCCCCCCCCCCCAACGTCTTTAACATTTGAACACATATGGCCAAAAGAATAAGACTAAACTTGCCTTGTTACAAATTAGACACATTAGTTTAACAGAATACACAACTGTAATTACATGTCAGATTCTCAGAGAATCACAGAACGATGATAATGATAGCTCTGTTAACATACAGGCAGCATTTTTAGAACTGGAAGCCAGTCTCAGGGATCAAACACTTAAAGCACACACACCTCGCGGACCCTGGTTCAGTTAGGGATGTCTGAGTAGCTGCGAGTAGCTGCTAGCTGTGCATATACACTTATTAGTGCCTCGAAGTGAGTTGACACTCACTAGCACACTCATATGTTAGTGTGAGCTCTTAGCAGAGGGAGAGATCACTGTGGTTCAATCAGAATCAGGGGTGGGTGTGTGATACTTTGACCTTCCTAGGGTTTTGGGGGGGCTTGGGAGTATCCAGTCCCAAGAGATGCAAGCCAGTACTCTCCAAAGGAGATGCTTTGGTTACAAGAGTAATGCAAGGCAGCCATAACCAAAGCTGGTAAAATGATCTAAACGCTAAAGAAAGGTGCTTCAGTGTTTCCTCTCTTACCCAACTTAGCATGAGATACAGCGGACCCCCTTAGGGAAAGAAAAGGACATAATACAGTCTCACAGGTCACAGTATCTCACCTTTTTACAGTTGCAATTGGTTATTTTTTTCCCTCCTGTTTTGCTCTGCTGTTATGTTGTGAACCATTTTGTGATATTTGTCTTGAGAGGTGCTATATAAATATTTATAATTTTACATTCAGTTCTCTCTTCACCCATATGCTACACTTCAGCCGCAGCCCAATCCCTCCGTCTCTGTTCCCCTCGTCCCCCACTTGTGAACAAGACCCCGAGATACTTAAACTCCACCATTTGAGGCAGCAGCTCGTCCCTGACCCGGAGTGAGCACTCCACCCTTTTCCGGCTGACGACCGTGGCCTCAGACTTGGAGGTGCCGCTACCTCATGAAGTCAACAGGGCCACATCGTCCACAAAAAGCAGAGACGAGATTCTGAGGCCACCAAGGTGGAAGCCTTCCGCCACTTGGCTACGCCTAGAAATTCTGTCCATAAAAATAATGAACAGAATCGGTGACTTCTTCAGCTTGATGGCCTCCTTCACCTCCAGTGTTCACAGTCTGCTTTGGGGATTACTACTATGATACGCACCCTTAAACCTTGCAGCCACAGCTCTGAGCAGCAGCCTCAGCAATGGAGGTGCGGAACATGGTCCATTCGGACTCAAAGTCACGGTCAAGCCAGCTGCACATAGAATTTTGTTGCGCTTTTATTCTACACAATACGGTACGGGTGCCGATGGAAACACATCAGAAGTCTTCTTATCCTGTAATTTTGACCATTTTAATGCACAGTCCAGCAGAGGCTCTGCTACAGTGCAAATTATAATACATGATCATCCTTACACTGCACACTATAATATGTAATAAATAGAAAGCCTGTCTTCGAAAGTGATGTATCTCCTTGAAAACTGTATTCAAAAAACAGTCAATACGACCCAGTCATATGTAAAGTGCTAACATGTGACCTACCTGCCTCTGGGGCACAAACTTCAGTACCAGAGCAGTAAATTTAGGTCAGAGGAATGAGTAACATCACAAACTAACCACCTCCTATTACCTGTTTTAATTCACTTTTTATATGAATGAATACATTTATATAAACATGTAACTATGCATACTTGTGAGAAATTTCAAACTGAATTTCTGTTATTACTGCAGCCCACTAGGGGGCCGCGGTCCACACTTTGGGAGCCACTGCTATACAGAATTACTGTCCTGCAATATTACTGCTTATTTCATAAAAAATAAAGCCTCTAAATGCTCATTCTTATCAACTTTGATTCTAAACGTGTTATTTATCATCTCAAACTTTATTGCACAGCATCTCAACCTCTGCACCGGGGTTGCAGGTATTTGCTCACCTGTTAGAGTCATCTCAGTGGACACCCTGTCAATAGCCAGAACGTCCCCGGAGCCATCATCGCGAGCTTCTATGTAAAACTTCTCTGGTGTGGTGCGCCTGGTGCAAAACACAAGAGCACGACATGAGCCCACGAGCTGGTTACTACCTTATTCCAAAACAAGACACCATCAGATGCCCTCCTGAAACTGGGATTATATCCATATTTAATTCCATCCAAATTTGACAATATGCTACTTTATTAAATCCAACTTGGTTCAAACTCATAACTGTCCTTAAAGAAACTTAGTCTAGAATAAAATGGACGTTAGCTTCTTGCTGCTCGATGAGCAGCAAGAAGCTAACGTGCACAGAGTGTGACTGGAACGTATGTGGTTGTAGTTGCACTGCTAATAAAGATCCGCACGCTCCTTCATTCAGCCTGCACATTAAACAAAGCTGTGCGGTGTTACGGTTTCATTCCGCAGCACTTACAAGCTGAAACTCTCAAAGGCGCTCGCCATTTTTCCTACCGCAACCTCAGTGACGTGTAAAGCATCCGTCATCAGCTGCGAGCGCATGCGCATGAGCCTTTGTTCCACTAGCGGTGAGCTGGCCCCACCAGCTGGAGCCCAGACTACCCCCCTCATGTTTCTCATGTTCTCTAAGGTCTGGCGTAAAAGAAATGGGTTCTTGTATAGAGATGTTTTACTGCAAAGTGGTTACATTGTAAATAAAGGTGAATGGGCTGCGCTACACATGAACACCTGTAATTTCATAATGGAACATAGTGGCGTTTGCATGTTCTCCACGTGTCTGCGTGGGTTCTCTCCGGGTACTGCGGCTTCCTCCCACAGTCCTAAGACATGCAGTTGGTGGGGTTATGTTAATTGGTGCGACAGGCTGATTTGAATAGGAGGATCTGTGATGAATGTATTCATATATATTTCAGCTGTGTTTGCTAGGATTATACACCAAAGATGTTTCCTTGGAAAGGACTGTGGTGAATCCATCATTACATGCAGCTCTATGAGATATGTTAGGTGTTCTGTATTAAAGAGTACATCATGGTCCAAGCTAAACAAAGATGTGAAAGGGGTGTGGCTATAAAATGATCTGGGTAACATGTGCCCCCTAGAGGACTAAATGAGGTTATGGCCAACAACACGCTGCAATGACGTCTTCTATTATTATGACGTGTAGCCGGCCAAATAGAGGTCTTAGTGGTGAATGTGAGGCCAGTGCTGGTCCAGTCCTTCTCTGGGTTACTCTGAATTTAGTTAGGTTCAATAGGATGCAGATTTTTGGTCATTTTTTTAAGCATTAACATTGTCATTATTTTCATACTATAAAAATAAGGATATAATTGGCACACACATTCAGAACCATTTATTAGTGCAAAATCATGTCAGTTATCAGTATTACCAAAATGTTTGATGGATGCTCTGCCCCATGCTGCCACCATCTCGGAGGTCCAGACTGTCACAGGTGGAAGCAGTGATGCGTCCTTCTGTGTCGAGGCTTCGAAGCGTGCGCCGAGTAATCGTGCGCCGAGTAATCGTGCGTCGAGTAATCGTGCGTCGAGTAATCGAGGAAGATTTTTGTGAAGCGCGTTTCGAGGTTTGTGTCGATGACGTATGTGGTGACGCTCGAAGCCTCGTGAGCCAACTTTTTGGGACTATTACGTGTTTGTTTGCGATCTAATCGAGCCGGAGTTTTTTGGTGATGGAACCAGCAGGAAAGAGGAGATGTTCCCTGTCTGGGAACAGTTTGAGCTGATCCCTCCTGATAAGGTGTGCACACAGCAATAACTTATCACTAATAATAAGCAGCATAATATTAATAAATGTGACAACCTGTCACCTTATACCTGCATGAACCAAACGTAGGAGGACTGGAGAATGGCCTACATTATTGGGAAGGAAAGAAAAATGTAGCTCCCACCTTTTGTAAACTTGCTGTTGCTTTTCTCAGCGCCCAGCTGAAACCAGCACTGTGGAAAAGATGTTATTTAAAACAAAAACGAATAAAGAAAATGTCCCTAGTGACATAAGCACAGTTACAAACCAAGTAAAACAATCACATTCATATCACAGCCCTCTCCCCAATTTGTTTCCACTTTCCCCTTTGACCCCACCGTTCTATCATAAAGACAGACACCATATTAATAAGTTCAGAAATTATGTATCAGCATCACAAACGCCATTCATTCATTTATTCAGCTCAAAGCTTCACACACCACAGCCACGATGAGTATAATCACTCTGCCTGGTTTACATTTACTGTCCACCTGATGGCGCAGTAGAGCAAATGAAGCACCATCGGCCCGTGGGTTCGAATGGAAAGCTTCATGTCACCGTCACTAGGTGGAAGATTCCAAACCTTTTTAGAGTAGGGGGGATTTGGAGCGTACTAAGTGGGTAAGAAAGCAGAGGGGGAGTTGACCACTTTTTTCTTAGTCTTTGATCCCCTGCAAACAAACCGGTGTACGGGTGGGTTAGGGTTAGGGTTAGATGACACAAGTTTGCTTCCATATGGGCTTCTATAAAAGCTGCACAGGTGGTAAATGTTTTGCTCTTAGGTGTTTCTTTGGTTCTTTTGAACAGTTTTAAGTTTGTTTTTGTGTCTTTTCTTCACCAGCCTGACCTGCTTCACCAGCACCTGTAAATAAAATGCACACTGGGTGAAGAAAATTAGTGAGGTTACTTCAGCAAGTTTTTTTTTTCTTCTAAATTGAGCTGCTATACCTCTGGGAACCTCCCCCTCACGCCCCATTTGACATTCTGCTGATAATTTATTAAATTCATTTCAGTTTTATTTATATGGCACCAGTTCACAGCAGTCACCTCCATGTGCTTTATATTGTAGGTAAAGACCCTGCAACACGAAAGCCCCATCAATCAGATGATCCCCTTTGAGCACCACTTTGCAACAGTAGCAAGGAAGAAGTGCATATTTACAGGAAGAGACCTCCACCAGAACCAGGCTGAGGGAGGAGCAGCATCTGCACTGAGGTCAGAGGTCAGAGGTGAAGGGGAAGTGAAGAAAAACTATGAGAGAGAGGAGACACACGTTAACAGCACGCAGTAGTGGCCTGTAAACACACAGGAGGTAAACACACTGGTTTAAATAGCACATTTTTTATAAGAGAAAACATTATAGAGAAAAATGTGACTATGGTGGAGGAGATGAGACCACAGAACATGTTTCATTGCACTGTCAGGCTGAGAGAAGACAACTGATCCAAAGCCTTAGTAAGATGAAGATTAAACTGGACCTTATTGATTAACGTCAAAAGAACTCAAGACGTGAAAGCAATCAGGCCATATCCCATCTTTTAAGATCAGTTGTTTGGTAGGATTTTATTGAGCAACATTTCATTCCACACTCCAGACCAGTTGGTGGCGCTAATGCACCATTTTGCTGTTTGCCAACCTCCAATAATCATTATCAAGAAGAAGACCCGTAGAAGAAGACATTTTTCCACGGGTGAAGAGTAACACGTGGGTATTCATCCTGCTGTGTCCGAGGACCAACGACTGAACTCCGCACGCTGATTTGAGTAGTTTACGCCAGAGAACATGAAGCCAGGTACAGTAACATTACTTGTGATTGTACTGGGTAGTATTTGATGTGTATGCTGTTAGCCTTCAGCGCTAGATGAGCTGATGTGTGGAGAGCCGACACCGCCACGCTGTTCGTGTGAAAGCTGCATAAACTGCTAAACTTTGGACACTGTCGCTAACTCTACGCGCGCTTTCTCGGTTATAATGCTGGCACGTGGGCTAAATGTAGCGTCCGCGCTAGCTGAATAATGTGCAGCGTTAGCGGTCTCAGTGAGCATCAGCCCGCTGCACGCTGGGCTCCTAAGGGCTCCACACGTGTCTGGGAGTCAGACCAACACATTAGCCCTGCGGCACAACCACAACAACGCTTTTTACTCAGTTTGATTTCTACTGAGAGGAACAAACAAACGTGGTTTCTACTGAGGAGGAAAACAAGCGAACTTGGTTTATATCGTCCACTTTAAGAACGGTTTGTGCTTTGTTTCATGTTCGTAGCTCCGGCTAATGCTAACCTTGTGTGTTTGTATTTCTCCGCCTCTGTGGCCTACCGGTTCTTTTAAATACGCAGCTGTGAAAGTAGTTAGAACTTCAGCACATCTGGACAAATGTGCGTACAGCGCTAAAAGGCCTTCCGTTCAAAAACGACGCAAAGGCCTGGACCGCGGCCCTGCGTGAACCGTGTGCTGCCGTGAACCGTGCTGCCGTGAACCGTGCGGTGCTCAGAGGTCAGGCAGAGCCTGTACCCCTGCTTTCTGCTGGGTTTCATTTCTTGTTCTAGTGTATGGCTGTGCTGTGTACTTTACTTTAAGTTACTTTATTAGTTACATTCAACAGCTGCCGGTGTTGTGCCAAAAAGTGATCGCCTGTATTTAAACAGCTGTAA
>JAVDPK010017486.1:0-12843 GCA_034780415.1 Cichlasoma orientale | reverse complement strand
AAGGAAAAACTCCCTTTTAACAGGAAGAAACCTCCAGCAGAACCAGGCTCAGGGAGGGGCAGTCATCTGCCGAGACCGGTTGGGGCTGAGGAGAGAGAGGACAAAAGAATCTTTGAAGGATCCCACTCTACTGTTACCCATGTAGAAATATCTACACGTGTAACAGAATTTCTAAATCTCTATACTGCTAAATTGTTATAAAAAATGTAAACGTTATTGTTAAAAATTAGTGATTGTTTAAACACCTTCAAAATGACTAAAAGCTCAAACTTACAACTTATACAATACAAAACTGTCCATAGAACACCTTATACAGGACAAAGGATGTTCCAAATGGGCTCAACCACATGTACCCACTGTACACACAGCTATGCTAAGAACTATGCGAATGCTATATGGTCTTGTACGCCTGTTCAGAGGTTCTAGCAGAGGATATGTCAAGACTTATGCACATGGTTTAATCGCAGTATCCCGACCTCACCCAAACTGCACATTTTAGGTGATGTGAGTGAATTAGATGTAGAAGCCAATGCATCACACACTGCTGAGTGTCAGGCAGTTCTTGTGTGCCTGGGGCCTCGGGGTCGTGCTCTTGGCTCGTGCTGGGGTGGCCAGCTTCCAGTCGGGTGGGCTGCTTGTTGCCTGGGGCCTCCTTCCTCTTCTGTAGTGCACATGCACTTGTGTGGATAGTAAAAGAAATGAATGAATAAATAAAATAAAAATATGGATGTGGAATATTTTGCAGAATGACCTAAGCTTAGCCGTGCTCATACCTAGTAAAGGTGTTTTCAGCTGCTCCCTTAAGGGGTCACCGCAGCATATGGATCCCTGGTGGTCTCAAGACGCCAGCTCTGTTCAATGATGGTCATTCACAGTGGACATAGATGGCCTCTTTTACTCCTCTTTCAAACCATCTGTCTTCCCAAATCAAATCTTCCCAAAATATGACCACTGGCACCCTCCAAAGAGTGTCCTTTATCCTTTAGCTGAGTCTTGTCTTTTCGAGATGTCTCTTCTATGTTGTGCCATGCATTGTGGAGCGGCTGTTTGGTTTCTCCAATGCGGAGGTCCAAGCACTCCTCACTGCACCTCACAGCTGCATAAGAGATGGCAGTGTTATTTCGTTTGTCATAGAGAATGACAAACAGAACAACACTGGCATCCCTTATGTAACAGGTTTGTCAGAGTAGCATCCTAATGTGCTTCAGACGCAGCCAGACAAAAACTGATTCATCCCAAGGACAAAAGTCCCAAACACTAGCTAAATGCTGTGGACTCCCCATCTTTTGGTTTTTAGAACTGGCTAAGAAGTGAAACATCTTCAAGTCCAGTCCCCTTTTTTTTCAAGCTCTTGAGACCACTCTGTCAAGCATCTCTCCTGAGCTCTGTATCATTTTACAAAAGGCATTTTTACCCCTTCTTGATTTCTCGTTTGCTTTTCCCTTTGGAATGCTGTCTTAAAGGAGCCGGTTTCTGTTTTCACCATCGTTTGTTCTCAGTAGGACTGAGTCAAACCTTACACTGGGCTGAGGTGACCTAATAGTGGCTGTGATATGCTTCTGTCTTACTTTACCAAACACAGGGTGCTATCACTGTACAGATCACTGGTAGCATTACATGATAAAACAATGGCATCACTCTGTGGGCCAGCAAGTCCTCAGATTGTAGGAATAATAGCAACTTTGTTGGGAGTTTGTACAGATCTGTGTGCGTTCTAAAAATACCAAAATGTTTCCTCCCTGCCCACCTGCTATGTCACCTCCATAGTGTCCCACCTAAATCCAATGTGCATATATTCCCTATGAGGTAATTGTGCAATAAATATACGTTCAAAACCATTAGTCATATATTCTTAAAAGGTTTTTTACTGTAATATGAGAAAGGTATGCAAGACACACTTAATATTTTTTGTACTGCTCTTTTTTCTTTTTCTTCTTTTTCTTTTTTTTGCAGTGATGAACCTGCAGGAAGTTATCAACACCTTCAACTCCATCTTTTAACTCTTTTGGCTCCTAGTTTTGATGTAGTTAGCTTCAGATGTTGCTCATTATTCTTCTTCCCATTCCAAGAACCCAACACAGAAGTCAACAACTAGGGCAGAGAACTTGTCCTGTTTATTTTCTGCCTCCTTTGAGGGCAAGTTGATTGACGTAAAATTGAGGCATGCTCAAATATGCCACCATAACCCAGCGGCGGGGGGCCACGTGCCCCTGTGCTCCTAATGCCAGTCCCGAGCCCGGATACAGTAAATGAGGAGGGCTGTGTCAAAAAGAGCATCCAAGATCAAATCTTTGCCAAATCAAACACGTGAATAATTAATGAAATTTCCACACCGGATTGGTCGAGGCCTGGTTATCGATCGCCTCCAGTGCTGCTGACCAGCACGGTGCCAGTGGAAACTGTGCCACTGTTGGCTGAAGACTGAAGAGGAGGAGAGGAGGAAGGCATGTTCAGAAGCAGTGAGAGAAAAGAGTTAGACGTGTGCAGGTGACAGTAGGGACATTAAATGTAGGGATTATGACTAATAAAGGGAGACAGCTGACTCATATGTTAGTGAGAAGGAAGGCAGGTATATTATGTATGAGAGACCAGGTTGAAGAGAAGCAAGGCCAGGAGTATCGAAGGTAGATCCAAACTGTTGTAACTTGGTGTAGATAGGAAGCAAAATGGATTAGGGATAATCTTGAAACAAGAGTATCTGAATAGTTACAGATACAGAGTGTCAAACAGAATATTGATTTTCAAGCTGGAAATCAAAGGGTGATGTTGAACATTGGTTGTGCATATACTTCAATCATTTGTTGATGGGTTATTTTTGTTGGTTTGTTTGTTTAAAAATCTGTTTCTGTTAGAAAAAGTGGTTTTATACCTTTATGTGTCAATCTGCTATACTGAGGTTACAGTTAAAAGATTACTTAGAACCCTCTTTGATGCTGTATGAGCTGTTATGTAAGCCTTTAACTAATCGCACCACAGAATAAGTCACGGTTTAAACACAATTTAATTTTGCCTTTGACTGCATTAAAGTTCTATATAAAAGAATAAAAAAGCTCCATGGCTATATAAATGAACGTTTTACTTAAGTAACTGTGAGAGACTGATTTTTACGTCTGTAGCTAACTTAAGATTTAATGCCACTAAAATACAGACTTGCATCACCAAATGCAGAAAAACGTCTTCTTCTTTTTATCTAAATCTGATCACATTGTTTTATTTATATGGACATAATAATTCATTTTCTGCTGTGCTTTCTAAAGTAAGTTAAACTTATCAATGGCAATGACTTATAACTGTGAGATATTTATTAATGACTTTGTGTCATTTAACCTAATGGGAACAATTAAGGCAGTCATGATCAAAGTCTGGCATCACATCTGATGTTGAAATATACATCACAAAGGACAGATGTTTGTCTGTAAGCCATGATGTGTAACGTGATTTGTTGAGGTTCATTAATGTTCACACACATAAGTGGAGCCAAATAGAACAAGCATCCTCTGTGCATACCTACAGAGGTTTGAAAAGGTTTGTGTTTCCCTGTTGGCCACAGAATGTCTCCATGTTTGTTCGCTCTCTCACTCAGTTCTAGTTGCACATCTCGGGGCACTTTCTCACTGTCAAGTGAAAGCAAAGAGGACACAAGCACCAGTTCTGCTGTATTTTTTTTTTGCAAAATCAGAGAAAAGCCGGTTGAACTCAGTATGGAGGTCTGTACAAGTAGCAGTGTACATGTGTACATGTGTGCATGTGTGCATGTGTATGTGTGACAAGATGCTACAGCCATGGTAGCCAGTGTTGGGAAATGTGTGAAGCACTTGTTGGTCAGAAAGCTGGGTTAGTTTTGGCCTTGAATGCTCACACATGTGAATATAGCTCATGTACATCACAAACACAAACACTCTGTAACTTCAGATTGAGGTCATTCAGGTGGCCTTTTTCATCCACTCACAATTTCCAGGTCATGCACCCAGTTCTGGGACTTGCAATCATGCAAACTTGGCAGCTTTGCTGACAGTCATGAGTGTTACGGTCCCCGAATTAACGGCTCAAAAGGAGCCAACATATAACACGTCACAAGCAGCTGCCACTCAACAAGTTTTTAATAATGAACACATGGTTACTCAAACAGAAAAAACAGAAGAGAAACAAACAGAAAAAGGAAGGAGACCGAGAACCAACCGCACAATGGGCCATCAGATTCAGGCTCCTCCCCTAAACTAATCTAGAAACTAAACTAATAGAAACCAAAACCGGAAACAGCCGTGCCGGTAACGCCTTCTCAACCTGCATACAACAAACAGCTGTGAGCAACAGATGGTGATGTTGATGGAGATCTGGTAGGAGGAGCAGAGAAATGACAGGACATCAGTTGGCGAACCCCAGGCTCCGCCTTCTCAGGGTTTCTATCGTGCTGCAATCCACCAGCAACCAATCAGCACTGGGGACAAACCAGAGAAGTGAGAGAGCATGAGGATGATACCTGGCCCAACACCCTGAGGTCGTGCGTAACAATGAGAAACATCGATATTTCTCCTCTCAACTCCGGCACACAGTGAAACACCTTCCCCACACTCAGCCAGCAAACATCTGAATGATTCAGCACATGTTGTCTCAGGTTCTTCCAGTAACTGGATGAAATAGCAATGAATAAGCCCTCGTGCTTGGATAAAGTTAACGAGTTTCACCACAGTTTTTGCTCCATGATCACGATACATCACAGATTTCACAGGGATTCCTGCTGAATGATGAAGTGCAGGAGGATCAAATCTGAGCTTGGGTTATACGCCCTTAACAGGTCCTGAATCTTCCACAGGAGCCTGAAATTATTCCTGGTGAGGTTTGGAGATCCATGTTCAGTTTCTCCAAACATCCTGACACATTATAGAGGTCTGATCCTCTTGCTGTCCCTGTGGAGGAATTCTTCCACAAATTCAAACCTCTCATTGAGCTCTGAAATGAAAATAAGCAGCTCGGCTTTATCTTTGATATCCATGCTCTCATCCTAAGTGATGGACAAAATATGTGAAGTCACATGTGAAGTCACATGGCCTTTTTGACAGTTCCACACACTGAGTTGGTTAATGCAAATCAAGTATACGTTCTCTGAACCAAGACTTGTGACAAAATATTTAGAAGTCCATTCTTGCTTAAAAATCCAACATTTGTGTCTAATTTTTGTCTTTTTGAAAGATTTACCCCCCCTTTGATTCTGTCTTCACAGCAGCTAGCATTGTAATTAAGCTAAAGCAGTAAAGACTGGAGCTCTTCTCTGGGATTCTGTCATCGTTTTGCCAAAAGGACCCAAATGCAGAATTTACAAACAAAATAAATAATTTCAGGTCAAACTGGCCTTTTATTAGCTCAAATGTTCAAGTTCATGAATTAAAGTAGCAAAATCCACATTAGTATAGCAAAATCCGGACTCTTGAACACAAGCATGAAGCACACAAGGGAACAAACGTGGGCACTCTGTTTATAAGATCATAGCGAGACTCTGCTATTAGGTATGGTTTGGAGACGGTGGCGCAAACAAAAAGACACGAGGCAACAGAGGCGAAGATATAAAGAATTTCATTAGGAAGTAACCAAAAGGGACACGATCAGAAAAGAGTATATCAGAAGGAAAGCTCAGTTTGACTGGTTTGTATGGAATTACATTAATGTCAGAAGTCACAGATGAGAAAAAACATAACTGAATAATTTAATTTCATGAGCTCTGGTTAGGTTACTGGGTTAGACCGAGTGACGCTGTGACAGCATGGTTCAACAAACTGAGTTAGCACGTGCGTAAGGAAAGAAAGGCATCATCAATGGAGCTCCGACACCAGGATTCACCATGGCAACGGGTTAATAAAGGGCGGAGCCTCCATTTAAATCCGATGGATGGAGGATCGCACGTGTCAGTGTGGAGCGGTCTGACCCACTCTGTCATCATCATAGACAGAATAAAAGTTTGTTATAAAATATATAATTTCTTTCATAATGTCTGCTGTCATCATTTACACAACGTGAATCATCATCAGAGGAAGCTGAATCCTAATTTTACATTTGAATTGTTTGTTTTTTTTTAATAAAGTGTATGAGTACAAATTTCTGGGTGTAAAATCTGCTGGAAGCCTCGAGTCAGTCGTGTAAAAGCAAAAATAGCAAAAATTTCTGAACCAGAAATCATATTTCAAACTGTTCAATGGTTTTTTTTAATCTTACTTGAATTATTGTGTGGAAATATGGGGAAGCACATACAAAAGCGCACCACAGCCACTATGCACATTACAAAAAGAGCAGTAAGGATAGTTAATAATGTCGGATATCTGGAGCGTACAGACGCTTTATTTTTAAGGTCAAACATGTTGAAATTTATGGATCTGCTCAAATACTGTACAAAGCAGGAAATAATATGTTCCCAGGGAAGGGGGGGGGGGGGTGAGCTGAGGAAAGAGCATAAAGGACAACAATACGGAGCGCATGCAGAGCCGTCTGTGGAGTGAATGTGAAAACATGTACTATTATAAATCAGTTTAAAAAGTTATATAAAATAACACGTATAAAGCACTATATGAACGAGTGTTAAATATTTATATGGACGTACTGTATATAAAAAATAACTGATTATGATGACATACTATCAAAAGCAATACTTCTGGCTAGGTATAGTTAATTATAGATTAATTCATGAAGATAATATAGTAAGGGAATGTCTATATTGTACATATTTTGCACATATGTATATTTCTGACCGTATAATCAGAACAGCAAGTTAGAGGTAGGAATTAATAAGCAGTTGCTTCCTCCTACTCCTTTTTGAACTAAAAAAAAGCCACTGATTGCATGTGAGCTTGATTTCATGTGTATAAAGTGAGGAAATAATTTCCACAACTTTTTTTTTTACCTTTATTGGATTATGGTGACTTGCTTTTTATGAATGTGCGCAGTCAGTACGTACAGAATTTGGATGCTGTTTATCACTGTGCTTTAAGTTTTATTACTGGCTGTGGAAATGGCGTTCATCACTGTTGTTTGTGTGCGGCTGCTGAATGGCCGCCTCTGTATACCTGCAGACTTTCTCACCGGTTAGTTTGAGTCTATAAATGTCTGCTTGGGCTGCTTCCTTCTTATCTGTGTGTTTATAACCAGCAGAGACTTCACTCTCAAAATGCTATACAAATGCATGTCCACAGGAGTGCAGTTAGGAAAATATGCTGCTCCTGTTTCCTGGAATGATCTGCAAAAGGAGCTGAAATGGTCAGAAGTGGTTACGATGGGGGAGTTTAAGTCCATTTTGAGGGAACGTGAAAATAGAATAATAAATAAGAAAAATAAATGTGACCGCTTTTAACATCACGCTTGAAATGATCTGTTACTGCATTTAATTTGCATAGATGTGTTAGATTGTTGATTGATAGTGTCTTGTTAAATTTTATGGTTTATTACTATCATTTTAACTTAAATAAATCCAGTTCAATTTTATTTATAAAGCGCCAGATCACAACAGTCGTCTCAAGGTGCTTTATATTGCAGCTGAAAACCCTACAATAATTAATTATTTTACTTTGCATGGATGTTCTGACTCCATTAAAAACTAGCTTCCCTGAAAAACACTGTTAAGTAAATGATTCAAAATCATTTCAGTTCAGGCGCACTTATGTCTGCACATTATTGCTGCACAATTAATGAAACGCATTGGTTCTCCAGGAAATGAGATGGCATTCCAGGAGCTGCCATTGGCTCGTTTCCATTGGGCTCGCTCAAGGGACTCTTTATATTATTGCTAGGTCCAGGAGACAAGCAGCTATCAGGGGTCAGCCTTGTGATGTTTGCCAGCCTTGTGTCAAACTCTGAGAAAACAAAGAAGCTCTTTTTGGTGGCCTTCAGGCCCTTGTTACCATAACCAGCTGTTTGCTGCACCATTTTATCAAGACTTCATTTTGCGATGAAAGCAGTTCACCTGATGCAGAGTGAGTGAGAGGCCAATGCAGAATTTCCCACATTCTAGCATCCCAACCCCCACTTTATCCAGCTCCCCTCTCAAATTACGCACTTGAATTCTGTCTTAATTTCTTTATTTTATGGATTTTTTCCCTTTCAGAAAATTAGTAGAATGCCTCTTTATAGTTTTCATTTGATTTGTGCAGAGATATATAAATGAGGAACAATTTGAAGTAAAAACATATGTTCTTATTCTTCAAGTCTGTGGAGCTCTAATGTAAGGATGTACACCATTCTTGCAAAAAATAAATAAATCCATAATTTTTTGGTGTTTTGATGATGGTGGTGGAGCGTCAATCCAAAATCTCCCATTGGAGTTAAGCTGGGTTGAGATCAGGTTACTGTGAAGGCCATAGCGTATAATTCTGACTGCTTCCACAGCCTAATGCAATGCAGGTGACAGCTTGTGCTGCTTCAAAAAGGTGTGATAACCTGCTCTCAGCTGTCGATGTCATTCTTCGCGTGCTTCTGTGTCTTTACCTTACACTATAGAGCACCATGAGGCGACTGTTTGTTGTGAATGGGCTATATAAATAAAATTGAACTGAATTGAATTGAATTAGGAGTCATTTAAAAACATCAGGCACCACTTCCCTTGGCCTGAGATACACCTTGTTTGCTGAATATTCACTCGCACCCCCCCCCACCCCCCCCAAACATAATTTGCTTATTGAAATTTTCATTCCATCCATGAACCTTCTCTGTGGTCTTTCTCTTTTCCTCCTGTTTGGCAGCTCCATATCCAGCATCCTTTTCCTGGTACAGTATATCTCTGTCTCAGCTTGAGCCGTCCTGACAGCTCATTTTTAATCCTGTCCATTCTGGTCACTCCCAGTGAGAATCGGAGCAGCTTCAACTCCAGCTCAGCCTCCTGGCTTTTTGTTTATGCCACTGTCTCCAACCCATACGTCATAGCAGGCCTCACTGCAGTATTGCATATCTCACTCTTGCTGCATTTCTTCTGTCATAAACTACCCTGATACTCATCTCCACCCACTCCACCCTGCTGGTATTCTCTTGTTTGCCTCTCTTGTGCAGTATCCATGACGTTGGATGGTTGACCCCAGGTACTTAAACAGGTATTTAAACGCATCCACCTTTACAACATCTACTCCTTCAATCTTCACTGTTACATCTTCATCCCTGTCATTCACACATGTATTCTGTCTTGCTTCAACTAATTTTCATTCCTCTTCTCTCCATACCGCCAACTTATTTGGTTCTTCAAAACCACCAGAGAATTAGAATAGCCTAGCTGTCTTCACGCACTGATGATTGTGCGCTCTTGTGGTGAGGAGAAACTTATCAACACTGGAAATGAAGATAAGCAAACAATCAGGTGTGATTTCAGGAATGAAGAATGGGAGGATACATCATAACAGCTTCTCTTAGAGTGCTATGAGGAACTTTACCAATTGTTTGCACTAAAGATGTAATCAAAATAGCATCAACATCAAAAAAGACTGTAGCTACAAAAGGCTGGCGCAGTGAACATAATTAAAATGTGAAAGAGAAGCAAAACTCTATTACAAGAACTCTAAGGTAATATAAAAAAGTCAGTCAGATTCAGAATATAAATATATAAAAGTGAAAAAAATAACGAACAATAGAGAATAAAATTCAAAAAGCAGAAAACTGGAAAGTGATAAATGCACCCTTTTTGTTGTAACTGTAGAACTCTTGCAATAACTCCACTGCAATAATGATCTTATCATTTATATACACTCACAATTTATTTATCATTTTATATTGCCTAATGTTCGGGGGGGGGGGATTGATTCTTTAGTATTTAGACATTGAAAATACAAATCAGCCGATTTTACAGGGTGATGAATGGGGGACCTCTTCTTCTGGGATGTAGCAGTGATGATGTTATTTCAGGCTGTCGAGATCATGGAGCTTAGCCCCACCATGTTTGAGTTCTTGGACTTAAAATTAAATATATTCTGTTTAATTTCCTGCATGCATGTTTATAATTTAGTAGCTCTTGTTCCTCCTCCTGGACAGAGATCTCGGGTCCTGGAATCTGCCACTCCCCCAGTTTGGGGGTCACTACCACAGGTGTTCTAGTTACCACAGGGACCACTGTGGCCTTCACCTTCCACATCTTTTCCAGCTCTTCTCTCAGCCTTTGGTGTTTCTCAAGCTTCTCATATTCCTTCTTCCTGAGCTTGCTATCACTTGTTATTGCTACATCTCTCACTACGACCTTCTTCCTCTGTGCTTGTTTACCACTATTATATCCAGTTGGTTAGCCATCACCAGTTTGTCTGTCTCCTTGTCATTCTCAACCACCTTTGGGGGCGTATCCCATTTTGACTTCATGATTTCCAGGTCATACTCAGCACAGATGTTCCTGTATGCTACGCCAGCCACTTGGTTATGGCGTTCCATGAATATCCTGCAGAGGTGGGAGGTAACGAAGTACAAATACTTTGTTACTGTACTTAAGTATTTTTTTCAGGTATCTGTACTTTAATTGAGTATTTATTTTTCTGACAACTTTTTACTTTTACTCCCTACATTCTTACACAAATATCTGTACTTTCTACTCCTTACGTTTTCAAACCAGACTCGTTACTTTAGGTTTCAGATATTTGAGGGAAGATTTCATTTCTGGTCACTGCGCCTTCAAACATCAAATCTGAGCCTAAATGGAGGAACAATCCTACTGGCGTATCCTCTGTCACCAGTGCTTATTGTATACAAAGAGATTAAAAACCATATAATTTATGTATCATTTATAG
The DNA here is from genome assembly GCA_034780415.1 of Cichlasoma orientale. Taxonomy (NCBI): domain Eukaryota; kingdom Metazoa; phylum Chordata; class Actinopteri; order Cichliformes; family Cichlidae; genus Cichlasoma; species Cichlasoma orientale. The sequence continues at coordinate 2,110 of JAVDPK010017486.1, read as the reverse complement.
CGCTATAATCAGGGGTTACAGTGGGCCGGACCGAGTACAGATGTCCGCTGTACTTCAGCGTCTTAGCTAGGACTACTAAAGAGGAGCGAGCATAAAAAGAGTAACTTGTTGCAGCTATTTTTAAATGCATCGTTTCTAAGTGCTCAACAAATATCAGATCTCATATCTATAATATCACACAAAGTATCTGCAGTTTATCACACAGTGTGTCTGCTAGCTAAAAGGTCCAGTTTAGGTGCGGAGGCACAGTCACCCTCTACTATGTAGGACACAGAGAATAGAGCTCAGAGGTCAGAGGTCAGGTGAGGGGCAATCCCCAGTTGTGGGATAGCACGGGAGGGTTGGGAGCAGCTTGTCCCGGACTCAGGCCGGTTTGTCTTGTCACCTTTTTTGTGTGTGTATGTGTGTATCTGTGGTCGACTGGTGTTGGGGCTACCTTCTGCGCTTGGGCGGTAGGTGCTGGTCTCAGAGTTGACGTTATTCTGGGGTGCCGTTGCCATAGGCCCCGAGCCTGCTCTTCCCTGCCCTGCGGTGGGATGTGGGAAATCGGGGTACTTACTGAGCCAGTTAGCTGGCCTCTCTCCTTCCGGGGGTAGTCTCCTACTCCCGCTCTTATGTCCCCTGGCCCTTCTCCCCCCCCTCACTCCCCATACAAACCATCACTCACAAACGGGCATGTGTGGCATTTAGGCCACATTGAGTAGGGCCATCACTCGATTTTTTGTTTGTTTATTTTCTTTTGTAATTGCAGCAATTGGTGACTGACCAGACTGACCAACCTGTGCACCGCCTGGATTGACTATAAAAAAGCCTATAACTCGATGCCACACACATGGATCCTGGAATGCCTAGAACTATATAAGATCAACAGGACCCTAAGAGCCTTCACCGGGGACTCAATGTGAACGTGGAGCCAGATTATTAGCCAGCGCCCTGAGACTGTGCACTAAGCAGAAGGAAGGAGGCCAAGGACTAGTGAGTGTTTTATCCACCTGGATGAATCAACAAAAATCCATGAGAACAGCAGGAAGGTGGCCACAAATGATCACGTGCTTAGCGAATAGCTCAGCCAGCAGAAACCCAAAAAAGAAGTGGAGAAAGAACAGGAACCATCATGGAAGGACAGACCCCTGCACGACATGTACCACCGGCAGTGGAAGGAAGGAGACCGGGGACTAGTGAGTGTCAGAACCACTGTCCTGGATGAAACAATAAAGATCCATGAGAACATCAGGAAGATGAAACCCAAGTGAAATCCTACCAATGGTGGGACAAAGCTGGGCTGAAAGATATTACAGAGGCACTAATCACAGCAGCACAGGAACAAGCTCTAAGTGCAAGACATACAGTATAGTGGAACATCTGTGCTGAGTATGGTCTGGATGTTCTGAAGTCAAACTGGTAATGGCTACCAACCAGACACAGCAGTGGTGGAAAAGCAGAGGAAGAAGGCCGTAGTGATAGATGTAGTAATACCAAGAAATGGCACCCTCAGGAAGACGGAACACAAGAAGAGGTAGAGAGGATGTGGAAGGTGAAGGTAACAGTGGTCCCCGTGGTAACTGGAACACTCAGGGCAGAGTGGCTCCAGCAGATTCCAGGAACAACATCCGAGATCTCTGTCCAGAAGAGCGCAGTCGTGGGAACAGCTAAGATACTGTGCAGGACCCCCAAGCTCCCCGGCCTCTGGTAGAGGACCTGAGCTTGGAGAACAATGACCACTAACAGGACACGTGGGGAATTTAATATATGCAACACATTCACCCCTTAGTTTGAATGGGTGAGTGTGTCCAAACGTTTGACTGGTATATATAAGAATATACAATTTTCCCATCACAGTCCCTGGCTCTTGAAAAATGTTATTCTACAAATAAACACGTTTTTTTTTCTTTTTCATTTTTCAATATCAGATCAGATTCATACTTAAAGGGGTGATTTGTTTTTACATTTAGTTTTCTTAACAGTAATTGACATGACATGATGAAGTATGTTATTATTAACACATGAAGGCCAATAAGGTGTCAAGAGGATCTTCTAGAGCAGGGATGTCAAACTCATCTTACATCGTGGGCCACATACAGCCCATTTTGATCTTAAGTGGGCCGGACCA
>JAVDPK010017485.1:0-12844 GCA_034780415.1 Cichlasoma orientale | reverse complement strand
CCATACCTACTGCTCAGCAATATTGCTCACATGGAAACAACATGGCTGCCTTATGATTATAGTGATGTCATACATAACATACAGATTATGTGGTAATATTCCTGTACACACGAGTATAATATGATGTGAATACCTTGCCTGCTGAAGGGTTTCTATATGAAATATGGCTGTAATGTTATCCTGACTTCTACATTTATTTTATATTTCCATTAATGGCGGGAGGATATCCCCATTGGTGACTGGTCTTGTATTTCTAACTTTAAATATTCATTTTGATAACAGTCAATGTGGTGTTGGTATCAGAGATGAGGTGGCAATCCCCTGATGTAAAAACAAAATGGGGGCAAATAATAATCTGTTGAAAATTCTTGTTTATCCTGTCACTGAAGAATTCTCTTGCTCTTTTAAGTGTCATAAAAAGGTTACTTTAACAGGCCTGTGCAGTACTACTATAAATTACTGGGATTACAGTCATCATTCAGCAGGACAGGTTCCACATTTCTTAGTCTTGATTTTTCTGTGCCCGCAGGTCGTCCTGGTCCTCCCTCTGCTCCCATTAAGTTTGAAGAGATTGGAGCCGAGAAGATCACCCTCTCCTGGCTGCCGCCAAAAGACGACGGTGGCTCCAAAGTCACAAACTACGTCATCTGGAGACGGGTGGCCAACAGAAAGACTTGGGTGCCTGTCACCAATGAGCCAAAAGAGCGGATCTGGACAGTGGAGAACCTGATGGAGGGACACGAGTACGTGTTCCGCATCATGGCACAGAACAAGTATGGGGTCGGAGAACCGCTGGACAGCGAGCCCGAGGTGGCCCGAAATTGCTACAGTGAGTTTAACCGTTTACCCAACAGGAAATAAAGCTATGAAAACCATTAATGTATCAATTTAACGTAAGTCAAGTTCAAGGAAGCCTCTTTCCTCACTTATGCCAACTTCATATGTAGTATTAATAATAATAATAATAATTCTCACAGCTTCTGTTGCACTCTGATGCTAAAAAAAAACAACAGGAGGGTTTTCTAATAGATATTTTTTAGCCAATGATAGTGTTAAAAATGGGAAATGGTGACTTTAAGAAGTCATATGAAACAATGGTGAAGCTCTTTAACTATCAAATCAAATGTTGTTATTTAAAAGTGAAAGTAAGGATTCAGAAACTAAAAGACAGAGAAATGTGACCTGCATCAGGTCTCTGGCCAGAAGTAAACCAGCAATGGTGTGGTTATATGAACACAAGTATTTTAATCTTCTACCGTTTGACGCTGTGGGTCTGTGCTCCTGCAGCCGTCCCTGGTCAGGTTGAGAAACCGACAGTTACCAGCATAACCATGGACTCCATGACCGTTAACTGGGAGGAACCCGAGGACGACGGAGGCTCCCCAATCACCGGCTACTGGCTGGAGCGCAAAGAGACAACTGGCAAACGCTGGACCCGTGTCACTCGTGACCCGATCCGTCCCATGGGCCTGGGCGAGACGTTCGTGGTGAGCGGACTGATTGAGGGATCCCAGTATCTGTTCAGAGTCTCTGCCATCAATGCCGCAGGGCCCGGACTTGCCAGCCCTCCCACAGACCCCGTCTTTGCCAGAGATCCCATCTGTAAGAATTACACTCTGAAATCATAATGACTCACATAAGTTTTAAACACACAATGTTAACCCTCTCTCTGTCTCTTCCTGTAGCCCCACCCTCTCCTCCAACCCCAAAGGTTTCCGACTGGACAAAGTCTACAGTGGACCTGGCGTGGATCCCTCCTCTAAAGGATGGAGGCTCCAAGATCCTTGGCTATTGGGTAGAGCACAAAGAGGAGGGCACTGAAGCCTGGGTCAAGGTAAAACAGTCCTACAAAACAAAAGTCAGATAACTTTAATGCTCACTGACTGGCACATCTGGTTGTATCCCCACCCGACCTTAATAAACTGCACCTTCTTAGCAAGCACGAAGCCTCAGTGTTCTAATCGAATCAACCATTTAACGATTCATCTTTCTATTGATCCACTCCATGTTTGTGTTTTTCAGGCCAAGGACACTGAAATCCGTGGCACCCGGTTTGTAATCACTGGTCTGAAGACTGGTGGTCAGTACAGGTTCAGAGTGATTGCCTTCAATGCGGCAGGTAACAGTGAGCCAGGAGAAGTCCCAGAGGTGCTTGAGGTCAATGACAGAATTGGTAAGTTGGTCTGCTAACCTTAGCCAAAATTCTCCCAGCAATTACCTTAAAAAACAATATCGAGTCCTTTTGGAACAGACTATTGAGTTTCTTCCTTCCAGTTGCACCTGAGGTTGATTTGGATGCCTCGGTGAAGGAGAGGATGGTGGTCCATGCTGGTGGTGTGATCCGAATCATCGCCTATGTGTCGGGCCAGCCATCGCCTGACGTCACCTGGAGCAGAGATGGAGCTGCACTGCCTCTTGAGGCTAAAGTGGAGACGACAGCCATCAGCTCATCTCTTGTCATCAAACCTTGCATCAGGAAACACCTTGGGGTGTACATCTTGACCGTCAAAAATGCTGGAGGAGAGAAGACAAAGAAAGTCACGGTGGAAGTTCTGGGTAGGATGCTGTTTTCATAAGAACAGAATTGTTAGACATTTAAAACCCACAAAAATCATATTTCTTTTTATTAAATTTGGTTGTGTCCTTCTCAGATGTCCCTGGGCCAGTAGGCATCCCCTTAGTTGCAGAGAACCTAAGCAGTGACTCCTGCAAGATCAACTGGTTCTTCCCCGACAACGATGGTGGCTCACCCATAAGCAACTTTATTATAGAGAAACGTGAGGCAGAGCGCCAGTCCTGGACCTCACTGTCCTACACCGCCAGCAGACAGAACGCTGTGGCTCATGACCTCACACCTGGAAAGGCCTACTTCTTCAGAGTGGCTGCAGAGAATGCCATTGGTATCGGACCCTTTGTGGAGACTGCAGCTGAACTTGTCATCAGGGAACCAATCAGTGAGTTGAATTATGGTGACCACTAGACTCTAGAGGTCTGAAAGTTGCTAATCATCACTGCAGTAAAGAAGTAATGAAGGTTATTGGATCCACCCTAGATTAGAAATCTTAAAGCCATTAATCACTGAGTTCTGTCTTCAGATGCAAAGAATGTTTGTGTGTTTGTTTCTTTTAGGTGTACCGGACCGTCCAGAGGAGCTGGAGGTCACCAAGGTCACCAAAGATTTGATCAGTGTCACCTGGAAGGCACCCAAGTATGACGGAGGCTCTGACATCATCATGTACATCCTGGAGGCACGCATGATTGGCAAAGACAAATTCACTAGACTGACAAAGGAGATGCTGATGGACATGAAATACACCTATGACGGCCTGAGGGAGGGTGACACCTATGAGTTCAGGGTCATTGCTGTCAATGAGGTCGGTCCCAGCAAACCATCTTTCTGCACCAAACCAATCACCTGCAAGGATGCGCTGGGTGAGCTTCCATTACTGAATTAGCTTATTTATGGGCAGTGACTAAGGTTCAGTTAAACATGCAATAATCATCATAGAAATCATCAGTGAATGATTTCTATGAGGAACAACACAAGATCTAAAATAGAACCCTGTGAGACGCCATGATTATTTCCCACCATTTCATTTCTCTTATGATTCACAGATCGTCTCCATTAGGTAATACAGTTTGCCCCAAAAGAAGAGTCATGGTGAAAACAAAGTTCACACATCAAACAAAGTTTAATGCTAAGGATTTACGTATCCGGGCATAATAAAAATCATTTAGTGCTTACCACGTGTTAGTACTAGGTAAATACAACCTGAGATGTAGTAGACATATAATCCAGTGTGTCAGCACTAAGCCAAAATGCAGAGGTCGTTTTTATTAAACAAATAATGACACAGTATAATGTGTCATGTTTTTCTTCATCTGAAGATCTATTTACCTCATTTTAAGACCTTCTAAGGACCAGGTGATTTTTATTATGTCATCATACGTAAAACAGAGTGGAACAAGGGAGACCCCAAGTACATTATTATTATTGAAAGTAGTGACAATTTGTTGTCAGCATCACATGAATTACAAAATATTCATTTGAAAAAGTGCCAACAAGAAAGAAAAGTTACATTTATTTTTGAATCAAATGAGAGAATCTTTATTTACCGGAGTCTGCAGGTGTCTCTTGGCTTATTTCTTACTCCCAATCAGACAAAATAGTAAAAATAGAAACGCCAAGAGCATCCTAAGTGTCTTACATAATCGGACATTGTTTTTACAGAGCCTCCTACCATTGAGCTGGACTTCCGCGATAAGATCATCATCCGTGTGGGAGAGAGCTGCCTGCTGCAGGGCCGCTACACCGGTAAACCTTCTCCTTCCATCACGTGGTATCGTGATGACAAGGAGCTTAAAGCCGACAAACACATCATGTTCCAGAACACGCTAACCACCATGTCGCTGGGCCTGATGAAGGCAGAGCGTGAACATAGTGGCAGATACGTGGTGGTTGTAGAGAACAGCAGTGGATCCAGGAAGGGACTCTCCAACATCACGGTTGTCGGTATGTAAACAAAGATCTCAATGAGATGGAGCAGCAAAATTATTGACTTAAATGAAAAGTTCTGCTTTACATTTACTGGTTTCAGATGAAACAGACCTTCTAAGTAATGCAGCTAATGGGTGTCTTTTCTTTCTGCCCTCCAGACCGTCCGACTCCTCCTATTGGCCCAGTGGTATTTGATGAGGTTCACAGGGAATACATGGTGATCTCCTGGAAGCCTCCCCTAGATAGTGGTGGTGTTGATGTCTCTAATTATATAATTGAGAAAAGAGACGTCAACAGAGACGCCTGGACCACAGTAACATCTGCCACTACCAAGACCACATGCAAAGTAGGTGGAGCTGCCTCTGGTGACGTTTTCCAAAGGATTTGTTGCAGTTCAGACATGCTTACATGTTGTTTGCTGTTTTCTTCTCCCAGATCCCCAAGCTGACAGAGGGCAGGGAGTACATAATGAGAATCTCTGCTGAGAACATGTATGGTATCAGTGACCCTCTGGAGTCTGAGGAGATGAGAGCCAAAGATCTCTTCAGTATGTTCTTACAGCGCTGAGCTGTATTAAGTTTTTTCTGTGTTCCAGCTTTGGATGCTGTACAAATTAGCCATCAGAAAAAAACTTTATTTTTAACTAGTCAGGAAAATATTTCATTTTGTTCTCAAGGCCACACTAAATACAAGTGATTTTACTGAATAGAGGTGTAGTTATTTTTCTTTGATTAGAGTCATAGAAAACAGCTCTACTCACTGGAAAGACTTCCTTCCCTAAATATATATTTTACTGCCTCCCTGTAGGAGTCCCCGAAGCCCCAGAAATGCCAACAGTCAGGGAGGTGTACGCCACCAATGCTCTAGTGCTGTGGACCCGACCTCGTGATGGCGGAAAGCCCATCACTAACTACATCCTGGAGAAAAAAGAGACCACAGCCAAGAGGTGGTCCAGAGTCACCAGAGACCCCCTGTACCCAGCCACTCAGTACCGAGTCCAGGATCTATTGGAGGGCTGCGAGTATGAATTCAGGGTGATGGCTGAGAACGAGCTAGGAATCGGAGATCCCAGTGTTCCCTCCAAGCCCATACTTGCCAAGGATCCCATTGGTTAGTGTTTCAAAGACATTAAAATATTTCCAAAAACCGAGGCGTTCCTTGAGCATAAGAAGTGCCTTCTGTATAGCTAAAAAATATTTTAGGCGTCCATCTTTTCTACTAGGGTTAAGAAAGCGTTTCAGATTTTTTTGTTGCTCATAACTTTCCTCTTTTGCTCCCAGTGCAACCCAGCCCTCCTGTGACCCCTGAGATCTACGATAAGACCAAGGACTCTGTCAGTCTGAAGTGGAAGCTGCCACGCCACGATGGGAGGGGACGTATCTTCGGATACCTTGTCGAATACCAGAAGCCTGGTGCCATAGAGTGGATTCAAGCCAACGAAACCCCAGAGCAGTGCCCTGACCTCCACTACGTGGTGACGGGGCTGAGTGAAGGAAAGCAGTACAGCTTCAGGATTTTCACTGTCAATGCTGCTGGCAAATCGGATCCTGCCTATGTCAAAGACACCGTTACAGTCCACGACAGACTCGGTAATAGAATCAGTTACACTTGTTTTTTGTGTTTGAAAAACTATTTTTTAAATACAGAAACAAAAAGAAAACAAAGATTCAAAAACAAAATGAAAACCAGCACTAAAAGATTGTTTATTTTAGCTGCTATTTGTCCCCACATTATACCATAAAATGTAAGTACAGTTGGTGGCCTCTGAAGAGCCAAAAATATTTCTATATAACTTTTTCCATTTTCCTCCACAGAGGAACCAGAGTTGCTGCTGCATGCCAACATGGCACGTGACCACCTGGCCATGCTGGGCACTGATATCACCCTCAGTGCCACCATCAAAGGTGTGCCAACACCCACTGTCAGCTGGAAGAAGAACGATGGAGACGTTCCTGCTCACATCACCGTTGCTGTTACCGCCACTGGCAGTAAAGTCTTCATTCCCAAGTGTGTCCGCGCAGACTCTGGCAACTACACCATCACTGCTGAGAACGCTGCTGGAAAGAAGTCAGCAACCGTTGCTGTACTTGTGCTGAGTAAGTTAATTTTCCGCTAACACGATGACTTACTGAGTTCAGAATATATTTCAGTTTTACCGGACCACACACTTTTGTTTCCAATAGACAAACCTTCACCTCCCAGGAACTTTGTGATCTCTGATGTGACCAGTGAGTCCGCCTACCTGACATGGAAGGCTCCAGAGGACAATGGTGGTGCCGTCATCTCGCATTATATTGTGCAGAAGAAGGATGTGGCTGCGGAGCAGTGGGTGCCTGTTGCTGCAGCCAATAAGAAACTGAGTCTGATGGCCATGTACCTGATGGAAGGAATCCAGTATATGTTCAGGGTAGCAGCCGAGAATCAGTTTGGCAGGAGTGATTATGTTGTGACCAAAACACCCATCAAGGCTGTCGATCCTCTGTGTAAGTGAACGTCATAACTCCATGATGTGGTCTACTTTTACATACTGACTTTAATAAAGATTCTTCAGCTATTTTTGTGAATTGCATTGATAGTTGTATGCTATGCCATCTTTAAAACAGTAATTGTAAATATACACATTTGAAGTCCATCAATAAAAAGCGATTAATTTGTTCTTTCCTGGATACCTTTAGATCCTCCTGGCCCACCCAAAAACCTGCACCACACCGATGCAGAAAAGACAGAGGTTTGGTTGGCATGGGAGTGGCCTGACCGCACTGGCGGAAGTGACATTACTGGCTTTATTGTGGAGCACCAGGAAGAGGGTCAGACTGACTGGGTCACCTTCAAGACTGTGAGCAACAATCACACCCATGTCACAGGCCTGGAGGAGGGCAAGACTTACCGCTTCAGGGTCAAAGCTCAGAATGCCATTGGCGTGAGCCGTCCTGACACCAGTGTCCCTGTCACATGTCAGGAGAAAACATGTAAGACACATAATTATATGAGGCTGTTTCTCATTGTAAATGCTTCTCGTGTTCCTATTAACAGGCTGAAATAATCCTAATATTTCTGTTGTGTTACTCCCTTTCAGTGGCACCTACTATTGAAGTTGATGTAAAGCTGATTGAGGGTCTCATTGTTAAAGCTGGCAGTACTATTGCTCTTCCAGCCAAGATGACAGGCATCCCTCTTCCCACTGCTAAATGGATGACTGATGGCAAGGAGATCCCATCTGAGGGCCGCTATCACATTCAGACTGCTGAATCCACAACCACCCTCAGTATCCCTGAGTGCCAGAGAGCAGACACTGGAGAGTATCTACTCACTGTGTCAAATCCTGCAGGCAGCAAAACTGTTGCCCTTCATGTAACCGTGCTGGATCTTCCAGGTCCACCTATCGGACCCATTAATATCTTGGAGGTCACCCCTGATTACATGATGATCCAATGGAGAGCCCCAAAGGATGATGGTGGCACACCTATCACCAACTATGTGGTGGAAAAGAAGGATGTGAAAAAGCCGTGGGAGCCTTGGTCTGTGGTTAGCTCCAGTGGCACAGTCACCAGAGCCAAGGTGTCCAGGCTGGAGAAGGGCCGTGAGTACATTGTCCGTGTGCGTGCGGAGAACAAGATTGGTATTGGTGCTCCACTTGAGAGTCCTCCGACTATTGCCAAACACATGTTCAACCCGCCTGGCCCACCAGGCCCACCAGAATGTTCTGATATCACAGAGAATGCTGTAACAGTGTCGTGGAGCCTGCCTGACTATGATGGAGGAAGTCCTATCAGCGGCTATGTGGTTGAACGCAGAGAAATGACAGGAAAGTGGATCCGTGTCAACAAAACACCTGTTCTGGACCTCAGATACAGAGTCTCTGGCCTATTTGAAGGCAACACTTATGAGTTCAGAGTGTTTGCAGAAAACATTGCTGGGATCAGTGAGCCATCTCTTACCTCTGATCCCATCAAGGCTACCCGGGCCATCACCAAACCTGGCCCTCCTGGTAATCTTAAACTGAAGGACTGGAGTAAGTCCCATGCTGACATCTGCTGGACCAAGCCTACCAGAGATGGAGGCAGTCCCATTCTGGGGTATGTAATTGAGGCTCAGAAGTCAGGAAGTGCCCAGTGGGACAGAACCAACAAAGACCTCATCAAGATATGTGCCTACAGAGTGCCAGGCTTCATTGAAGGACTGGAGTACAGAATACGCGTCAGAGCCACCAATAAGGTTGGCGACAGTGAACCCAGGGAGCTGCCGCAGACTATCTTGGCAAAGGACATCCTGGTACCACCTGAAGTAGTTGTTGACGTGGCTTGCCGTGACTCTGTGACAGTCAGGGCAGGCCAGATCATCAGTTTGATCACTAGAGTCAAAGGCAGACCGGATCCAGAGATCACATGGACCAAGGATGCCAGAGCTTTGTCCAGGGATAAGCGCACAGAGGTGAACAACAATTATCCACTGTGTGAACTGGTCATCAATGATGCAGTCAGATCAGACTATGGTAAATATGCTATTGTAGCTAAGAACAGCAGTGGGCAGGCACAGGCTACCATTCTTGTCAATGTCCTAGACACACCAGGAGCTTGCCAGAATCTAAAAGTGGCTTATGTGACCAAGAAATCCTGCATGGTGTCCTGGGAGAACCCTGAAGACAATGGAGGAACTGAGATCACTCAGTACATTATTGAGTGTCGTCAGCCTAGCCAGAGGGGATGGACAGTGGTTTCCAGTGACTGCACCAAGCGCCTGATAAAAGCTCCTCTTACAGAGGGTTGTGAATATTTCTTCCGGGTCAGTGCCGAGAACAAGATTGGAACTGGTCCACCTACTGAGACCAAGACACCTGTACTGGCAGTTGATCCCATTGAGAAACCTGGTGAACCCAATGACTTCCATATAGCTGAGATAGGCAAGACCTTCTGCTTTCTCAAGTGGAAGAAGCCAGACTATGATGGTGGTAGCCGTAACCTGGGTTATCATATTGAAAAGAAACCAAAGGACGCTGATGAGTGGGAGAGGCTTCACAAGGGTGCCATCAAGGAAACTTACTTCATGGCTGACAGATGTATTGAAAACCAGATATACCAGTTTAGAGTTCAGACTAAGAATGAGGGAGGTGAAAGCAACTGGGTTACCACAGCTGAAGTCATGGTGAAGGAACAGCTACTGGTGCCTGAAATCAAGATTAAACTGGATGCAGCCCTTGTAGTAAAAGCAGGAGACTCCATTCCTATAGAGGCAACAGTGATGGGCAAACCCCAGCCTGATATCAAATGGACCAAGGATGAAAGTGCAGAGGAGATGAAGAAGGGCCCCAGGCTTCAGATCGAAACTGGTGCAGACTTTTCTAAACTTCTCCTTACTGGAGCCAGGCGCACTGACAGTGGCAAATATATTGTTACAGCTTCAAACAGTGCAGGAACCTGCTCTGCGCATGCTAAGGTCGTTGTACTGGATAGACCTGGCCCCATCAGGGATCTCAAGGTGTCTGGTATCAGTATTGACAGATGCCATCTGGCCTGGGAAGTCCCAGAGGATGATGGCGGCTGTGATATCTACAACTACATAATTGAGAAATGTGAGACCAAGAGGGGAGTCTGGTCTGTCCACTCCAATGCTGTCATCACCAACAAAGCTAAAATTACCCGTCTTATTGAGGGTAATGAGTATATGTTCAGAGTTAGAGCTGAAAATAAGATGGGTCCTGGACCAGCTGTACAGAGTGATGCCATTGTTGCTGGAACCCAGTTCAGTGTGCCTGGTATTCCAGATACACCAGAGGTCACCAAGATCGCCAAGGAGGAGATGACTGTTCAGTGGTCAGAGCCAGAGAAGGATGGTGGAAAGCCAATCATAGGATATCTGCTGGAGAAGACAGAGGAGCATGCAGTTAGGTGGACTCCTGTCAACAAGGATCCAATTCCTGCGACTCGTTTCACAGTTACTGGACTCCTTCCTCTTCATGATTACCAATACAGAGTTAAGGCAGTGAATGAAATTGGCATTGGCAGCCCAAGCAAGGCTTCACGTGCAATCACTGCTAAGGATGCAGTTGGTATGTTACTAATAATAATGTTTACATTGTGTTTAATAATGTTACTTTAGATAAACTCAGTGTCTTCACACACCATTTATATCTTATTACAGAGCCTCCTGCACCTCCTACTAACTTGAAGGTTGTGGACAGCACCAAGTCTTCAATCACCTTGGGCTGGACCAAGCCTGTGTCTGATGGGGGAGCTCCTATCATTGGTTATGTTGTGGAGATAAGGGTACCGGGAACTGCTAAGAAAGGAGATGATGGCTGGAAGAGGTGCAACGTGGCAGCTCAGTTGATTACGTGCGAGTTCACAGTCACAAGTTTGGATGAGAACCTTGTGTATGAATTCAGAGTGTCAGCCCAGAACCAGGTGGGCATGAGCCTGCCATGCAACCTGGAGGGTGCAGTGATTCCCAGGGAGATTCTAGGTGAGGAAGTAATGGAATTGTAGTTTATTTTAAGGGTAACAGACAACTTATTTAGGCTTGAGTACTGTGCATTTACATTAAAATGTAATCTATGCTGGCTATTACAAGATAACCCCTGCACTGTTACTCTTCCAACAGAGGCACCTGAGATTGACATGGATGCCAACCTGAAGCAAGGACTGACAGTGAGAGCTGGTTGTCCCATCAGATTATATGCCACCATCAGGGGCAGACCGCCTCCAAAGGTCATTTGGAGGAGGATGGGCATTGATAACGTGGTCAGGAAGGGTAAAGTTGACATCATTGACACGATGACCTTCCTGGTCATTCCCGACAGCACACGTGATGACTCTGGGAAATACTGCCTGACTCTGCAGAGTCCTGCTGGAGAGAAAGCTGTGTTTGTCAATGTTAAGGTTCTGGGTAAGTCCTGGTCTTTCAGCAATTCATGCTGCCACCATACAGTTTATTAAAAAAATGCTTTTTTTTTTTTTTTGTTTGGTAAAGTCATAAAGTAATCCAAATCTCATCTTTTGTTTTTCACACTAGACACTCCCGGACCCGTGATGAATCTTGAAGCTACAGACATCAAACAGACATCGGCCATGCTGTCTTGGAGCCCCCCAGAGAACAATGGTGGCAGTGACATCACCCACTACATTGTGGAGAAGCGTGAGATTGACCGCAAGACATGGGCAACTGTCAAGGCTGAAGTAGAGTTGGATAAGATCCCTTTTAAAGTCGGCAGTCTGATACCAGGCACAGAGTACTACTTCAGAGTCACAGCCGTCAATCAGTATGGTTCTGGGGTTCCCAAAGTGACGCCCACTTCTTACCTGGCCTCTGATCCTGTCAGTACGTATCATGTCTTAATCATAACAGTGCAGACAGGTCAGGCACAGCTTATAGCTACCATTACACTCACATATCTTTTTTCATCAGTCCTTACAAACAATTGAACACAACTATTTTATTTTATTTTTGAAGGTAAGCCAGATCCTTGTCAGAAAATCGAAGTTCTAGAAATCACTAAGAACAGTGCACTGGTCGGCTGGGTGAAGCCTGCAAGGGATGGTGGTGCCAAGATCGATGGCTATGTAATTGAATACATCGAGGTCAAACCTCCTCCAGCCCCACCAGCACCTGTGGAGGTTTGTTATGTTATCAAACTGATTTTAATTTTTTTAAAAATCATACAATCAATTGTCCAATAAACTTTGAATTAAAAAAATTTTTTTGCTCTGTGAAATAGTTTTGATATATAGTATGTACTAGAAAACCGTACTGCTTTTTTACAAGAACATTTTCTCTTATACGGTTTTGCAACTCATGAATTCTACAATTCACCACAGGTTCCTGAAGGAGAGGAAGCTCCTCCACCACCTCCGCCACCACCAGTGGTAGAGGAGGAAGAGAAGCCAGAACCTGAAAAGGAAGTGTGGAACGCTTATACCACAGTTAAAGGTTTGACAGTCAACGTCAGTGGACTGAAGGAGGGCAAGAGGTACAAGTTTAAAGTGGCTGCCAAAAACATCATGGGCCTCAGCTTGTTCACTGAAACCAGGGAACCAGTCGAGATCAAGGAACAGATGTGTAAGTTGTTGTCTGATTGCAAAGATATCTTTAAACAATAGTTTTATTGATAGTTTGTTATATTGTGGCCATTTGTGTCACAATCAGGAATATTTAGAAATATTCAACCTCGATCCATTTTTTTTAACTGCTTGTTCAATTCAGGGTGAGGGATGAGGCGCAGAAATACCTAGGACTGCTTTCTTTCTTATATTGATTACTTCTAGGCTGGACTATAGTAATTCATTATTATCAGGCTGTCCTAAAAGCTCCCTGAAAAGCCTTCAGCTGATCCAAAATGCTGCAGCTAGAGTA
>JAVDPK010017484.1:0-12845 GCA_034780415.1 Cichlasoma orientale | reverse complement strand
CACACACACACACACACACACACACACACACACACACACACACACACACACACACACACACACACACACACAATGTTAAGCTATGATTAATGAGATCGGTCAGGCGTGCAATAACACGCTTTAGCCACTTGCTACTAATTTCACATGCCATTTAGCAGTGAGCACACACTAAAACATACCAGATCTCCTTGAGAGAAGAACTCTTTATAAATCAGCTCCTGTGGACACATAGCAGCAGATATTTATACGTTTTCACGTTTCATGCTTATAGAGACAACAACATATTTGAAATTCTTTTTTTTTGTTGTTGTTTTTTTTACGCAAACATGGTATGCCAATCCCTTTTATTACAGTTCAATATTTGGTGTGACTGGTGTTTTTCATTAATCAAAATCTGTTTTGTTGCTAGTGAGATAATAAAGTGCCAACTGAGACCAATAAAAGCCATTACAGTCTTCCACAGGAATGTGCTTTTAGTTTTGGGAACAAGGATTACAGTTTATTTGCTTTAGGTGTTTGGGAGATTGAGGGTGGAGGATTTGGGGCAAGGTTTACGGGCCTGGTGTTGAAAAGGGGGCAGGCCAAGATTAAACATAATCCTAAAATGGAGTGTGGCTTTTCAGAATAGAAAATAATGGAATATAGCTCAAATGCTGTACAGCTTTAGGTCTCATAATCTTCAATGTCCTAGAAATGGGTCAGTTTCACTGTACAAACATTGTTAATTGGAAATCTTTAGTCATGTACTCATTAAAAGATGAAACAGAAACTTTTTTCTACTGCAAATCAGCGAACACAGCATGAACCAGATCACAATAAAGCCTTTTCTCTTTTCGTCTTAGTTACAACAAGCTGTTTTAACTGCTACAGTGTGCAGCTTAGTGGGCCAAAAATAATTACCACTATTACTTCCACTAAGCTTTTGGAATTTGTACTGCTATAATTTCAAAATATTTAAAAAATTGTAACCAGATCATTACAGAATTTCTGTCACAAATCACGAGTTCTACTAAGTTTGTTGGTACATTTCTTCTGTACGGGTGCAGAATATAAACTGACAGCAATTTTGCGTGTGGTTTTCCAGCCCTTGGTTTGGTCTGACAGGTCACACGAAGTCATCAATAGGCACAGCAGCAGGGAGTGGTGGGTACGGCTTTTTGCATTGTATCCATCTGAAACATGCACAAAACACATTGCTCTGAGCAAACAGCATTTCAAGCAATGATGCTGCCCTTCGCATCAGAGGAAGACCCCCCCCCCCTTAAAAAAAAAAATCATTAATTAAAATCATTGCAAGAAGTTCATTTTAGTCTCCTATATGAAAGATAATAAAACTGACTATACAAAGTCACAGCAGGATGTTAGATTAAGCGGCCTTTGCGTGTTTGGTAAGAAGAAATGATTTTCATTCAGTATTCTAGTCCATGATTAACAAGTCACCTATTCTGGAGTGCGAGAAAGTTGCTAACTCATTTAGAGGTTTTTAACGTCCTTGAATCGCTTTAACAGCTCAAAATTGTTTCCACTGAGGAGACATCCACTCAGGATAACTTATAATTGGTTGCATTCAAGCGTAACAAACCACTGGCCTGGAGGTTACAGCCAATTACATTACATAAGAGTGTAAGCAACTGTCTCTTCTAAAGGGTAAATAATCCAATAAAAGTGGGGGATTATTAAGAGTGTCAGAGCCGAATGTTGCGAGTGTGACTCGAAGAGACACTTTATGAAAAAGGAAGCAAGTCATACTGCAGAGGAAACAGGTTGTCTGTCTCTCAGTGATCATTCAGCTTAGGAATGGATGCAAACTATAATTTTACTTGTGATCAAAATGATAAATTTCTAATATTCAATAATGTTTCTTTTCCCTTGTGAAATCGGTCCATTCTAAACTAATGAGAAGTGAAAAAAATATTGCTTTGCTTCCAGTGTGATTAAGTCTCACTGGAAAGTGTTTTGTAGGTGTTCACAGATGTGAGTGTAAAACAACAGCAGAGACGTGGCTGTGCATGCTGAGCATGTGACACGTACCATCAGACATCTTCTGCAAGTCCTTGAAAATGCGAAGGTGGTGAGCAAGGTCTGTAGCCAGAATTATGTCTCTCATTAAATCCAGCATGCGCTGGTAGTCCTAAAAACATCAAAACATCTTTAGCTTGCACAGGCAGTGATAGAAGCAAATGGAATACATGAAATCAGCGAGAGATGGAGAGAGGGAGAAAATTGCTGAAATGCATGAATGGAAAGAGGTTTTTATACTTTACCTTCCTAGAGAACTTCTCAAAGATGTTGCAGCCGTGAGTGTTCAGAATAGCGATGGCCTGGGCAAAGTGATGTCTCTGACGTGGTAAATAAAGCATAATGGCACAATGTGTGAAAGAAATGTGGGCAAAATGGTGCCTCTAAAGTAAGTAATGCTGCAATGCAAAAGGCAAAACCAATTTAAATTCCTCCCATTGCCTCATCGCTGTTGCAAAAAGTCAAGATTGATTTTGGCCACTAGATGTCCTAGTAGAACACTATATTAGCAGCTCTCAGATAAAGACGTTCATTAACTGTGGAGGAGCAAGCCAATACCAGTAATCACGCAATCGTATTGCCTCTGTCATATGAAATAAAGATTTTACACAGTGACACAGTGTTAAAGCTTCGATAAGAGTTTACCTCCATCACAGATCCCTCTGAGCTGTAGAGAGCAGCCAGCACAGATTGCTGGAAATGTAACAGAAACACAATTGAAAAACAATCCTTTTAGCATACACAGTGCATTGATTCAAATCAACACCCTCCTCTAAAATGCAGCAGTATTTTCTCTTTAACAGGAGATGGCAGCTCTCGATTGAAAATGGAAAATAAAATATACAGAAGCTGATAAATGATGGATTACTTTTGTTGTATAATGTGTGTCTCATTTAGGTTTGTGCCTGATTAGAGTGAACCAGAGCAACATGCTTCTAATCGTCTAGTGTTAAGCCGGGGGCAAGTAAAACCAGAAGAGTCTGATAAGAGTCTTTTGGTTTTTTTTGACCCTATAACCACCGTTTCTGTTGTTGTCATGTTAAACGAAGTAGTTTGTGCTCCCCTGCTTTTCTTCGTAATTTATTTATGTTTTTTCTTTTTTTCATTTACATCATACAATACATACTAATTGATGCTACACTAATTACTGTTATGTGATGCAAAGTAATCTTCTCTTGTTCTTTTACTCGTCTCCTTTTATTGCCCCCTCAATAAATGGGCCGCTTCCACAGATGTTTCTCCAGCGCCTTCCCTAGCACTAGGGCATTTATGGCTGTTTGTATGTGTATAGAGATTACTGTGCAAAAGTCTTGAGTCACCCTTTATTTCCTTACACTTTGCTTCCAAGCAGCAATTTTTTAAAAATGGTCTTTGTGCAATATTTCTCCAGACTTTCAAAGTTTTTCTTTGGACATTGGCTGCTTTTTCACTCATTTTCAGTCCGGTCCAGAGAGCTCTGAAAGTTTTGAATGAACTTTGTAAGGGTGTAGAGTCGGGTCATGTTAACAATCCATTAAAATTTGCTTTACATCCACCGAGGTCTTCAAGGTCAACTTCATGATTTATTAGTCAAAAACAAAAAAAGTATTATAAGTTATAACTATGATGTTTACATAGTTAGTGTGGTGTGTATTATCAACATATAGAAAATACCGTATAGAGATTTAAAATGTCATGTCACATTTGACCTCTGACCTCAATTTTACATTTCATGTCTGCCTTCCTTTCAAGTTGACCCCAAAATGTGTTATATCTTTAAAGATAAAGATAATGAATCCACATAAATAAAAAATAATTATTAAATGATTGAGGCTGCATTACAGCCGGTGGTGTTCAGGATCTTGTCAAAATTGATGGAATTATGAAATGTACAGTCTAATTCTGGCAACAGCCAGTCAGCATGACCATGATTCCAAACACACTGCCAGTGCAGTACATTACTGAAGCAGTGTGGGATCCTCTTGACAGAGAACAGAACAAAAGGCAGCAACATCCAAAGAAGAGCTTTGAATGTCCTTGAAGAAGCCTGGAGAACTATTCCTGAAGACTGCTTAAAGAAACGACAAGAAAGCTGCCTCAGAGAGTTCAGGCTGTGTTTAAGAATACAGGTGTCCATACCAAATGTTGACTTTCTATACTGACTTTGCCTTAAAAACTATATTTCCATGTATGTTTGCATGTGTGACTATAAAGAAAAGAGGAGTAGCTCAAGACTTTTGCATTGTACTGTGTATTTCCCTCTCTCATTTTTCTATTCAGCTTTTGGACTGAATAGAAAAAAATTTCTGTCTGCACTTTAAAGTTCAGTTGTAGCCCAGCATTAATATTTCTATTTATAGCAATTTTCTTTCTTTTTTTTGCATCATTCCTAATGCGTCCAATAAAGCGAAAACACAGTATGTACTCTCACCGAGGCGACTTGAAAAGAGTTGTTGGTGCCACGGTGGTCCAGATCATGGCACATACAGGAGACAAAGAGCGCTAATATCTCTATATCCCTGAAAGACAGCAGGCAAAGTAGAATCATTTTAAACACAAATGATGCAAACCATCATTATAAAGTGTTTTAGACTCGTGTACTCACTCGAGGTAGTTGGACAGCCCTAGGTTTTTGTAGAGCAGGTAGCAGAAGTGTGAGACAGAGAAGGCATGCATCCAGTTGTGGTAGGGAGGGTCTCTGTAGCCTTTCTTCACCATCAGACAGAACCTGACACCAAGGCAGCAATTTAAAAATTATCTTATTTTTTTCCAACATACAACTCAGTGATTTCATTATGATTTTCATAAAAAAAAGGTATTTCTGAAAGTGGCAGCTCCAGGAATTCTCAGTCACAACGCATCCATCCATTAACTTTAAAAATAAAGAACTCTGACTTGAAGATTCTGCTACTAGACAGCAGCTCATGTCTCTCTTCTTGGGGGTCTCCGTTTTATAGCTGACTGACAAGACAAGATCAATAGGACTTAAATATGTAGCTCCAAAATCCTTATGTAAATGAATTAACATCCATTTGAACAGCTGATGGAAAATGATGGAAAATACTGCAGGGACACAAAAAAAATCCACAAAATCAAACCAGAAACTACTTAAAAAAAAAAACAGGCAGACACACACGTACACACAGCCTCTTATATTCAGTATATAAACTGATGGATTTCAGACCTGGCGAGAGTTTGCATGTCGATCTTATACGTGTTGATGAAACCCATATCTTCAAACATGCTGAGGACGCACTGCAAACACACACAACAGGAGCAATTGCATCAAATTTTGTTCTTGTTACTTCACTTTAAATCTCTGTGCTGTCAACACACACACACACACACACACACACACACACACTCTCTCTCTCTCTCTCTCTTACCATCGGTGTGGTGTCATCGGGAAGGGAGCGCGGCGTGTACGTGAACTCGGCGAAGCACGGGTCAATCTCCATCACTGGCTCGATGCCAGTTACCAGCAGCTTAGACACCTCTTCCTCTGAAACCTGCCACAGACACACAGTGAATCATACCGAGTAAATAATATCAACAGTGTCAGCAAGTGCTGCGTGTCTCTGCGTGTGAGAGTGACTTAGTGGCATGAAGAGATGTGATTTTACCTTCATATGGTACATCATCATTTCATTGGCCAGATGGGATCTGAACTGGGCCTCTCCCACTCTCTTGTAGAGCAGAGACTGGGGAGAGAAACAGCGCATTACAGCAATGCTAATTTCATTACTAAGAATGAATTCATTAGATCATCAAATAAATGGATAAAAGGCCAAGATAAATGGAAAGAAGGAAATTAAATTTGATGTTTGCCATCCAAAGTCCTGAATCGCGAAGTACAGTGAAACATTGTGTATCAATATCTCTGCTTATTATTGATCTTCCAGCTGGAACCATTTTTGCTCTTCATATTACCATTGACTACATGACATTAAGAGTTTTAATTATTCTGTTTCATTTTGAAAGTGCTGTGTTTATGCGAGTGGCTGTGGCTCAGGAGATAAGGGAGGTCGTCTACCAATCGGAAGGTTGGTGGCTCGATCCTTGACTGCTCCAGTCTGCAGGGTTAAGTATCTTTGGTCCTTTACTGAATCCAGAGTTTCTCCCAATGCATCCACTGGAGTGTGAATGTCAGATTAAAAGCACTTGTGGTGAATGTGTGTGTGTGAATGAGGCTTGTAGTAAGAAAGTGCTTAGAGTAGAAGCCAATTTACCACCTGTGGCTGCACTGAAGCAAGAACTGTTACCAGTACCAAGCATATACTCCTGAATTGTGTGATTTCTTTAATTAACAAGCAATACAATGCCATTAATAAATTATAAAATTATCCATATTATATAATATATACAGACTCTTCACAAAATACAGAGTTCGCACTTCCTTTTGAACTCAGGAATTTTGCTTTCTATGGATTCTTAGGCCTTGTCCACATGTATGTGGGTGTTTTGGAGCGTTTTCTGTGTGTTTGGGCCTTTCATCCACACATAAACAGCATTTTAGGCCACTGAATAAGGAGCTTTTAGAAAACATCTTCAGGACACAAACACAGAGGCACAAGAGGCACTACAAATATATTTTATAGAAAAAAATAATTGATTTTCAGAAACTCAGTTTCTGCTTTTATGTGAGGACAAAGAAAATAAAGGCGGCATGCACTTTTATGTCTTATTTAGACGTCAGACTGTGCTCCGTGTTATTTCTATACAATTAAGGTTATTTCACTGCCTGCTGCTTGGGCATGATCTCGACAGCGCTTGACATCATTTTTAGCGTTTTCATGTGGAATGAAATATTTAAGAGTGCTTTTATGTATTACATTTTTTTTTAATGAAAGTGGAAAATCCCTATTAAAAAAAGCTCTGTGTATGTGTGGATTTTGCCTGACTTAATATGGCTTAAAAAGATGTGCAGCTGCTGTGAAGGGAACTCTTCTTCTTCAGCTTTCTGTTTGATAACCTGCTCATCACTCTGCGGTATCTTATTTTGTGCCTTTGTGTTTGTTTCCTGAGTTTTGTTTTTTCCCTGTTTGTTTTTCTTCTGTTGGACTTTCATATTTTGTTTGGGCTTTTGTTGGATTACCTGGAATATTCTGCAGTGGCTTTGGTTCCACCATACAAGCAGATCAAAGCTGCTTTCAGTTGTCTCACCAGTTTGTCTCGGAGTGATTACACATATTACATTTGTGTCTGCTTCTGCATTCACATTCAAATGGTAAACCCGTGATTCATCATTAACAAGCATGTTTTAATTTTCGGTGGGCTTTTTGCAGCCCCCTGTCTGGCCCTGCTTACCTTTTAGTACATCAGGGAGCTTTTTACAATCCTGAGACTACTCTGCAGCATGATAATGGGTGAGCACTGATGAATAATATATGTGGTTGTGTTTTAAATGATTGATGAGCGGCCTCGAAAGCAATTATTTTTTTCTATCAAATATATTTATAGTTTGTAGATAACCTATTAAGTACCAGCAGTCATTCAAAGGTCAGACTCTGCAGGAGCTCCTTAATATGAAGTGACGGCGTTTATTAGATTTGCAAGACTTTTTCTCTTAGCTGAGATCAGGCTGGTGAAGGCTGAAAAAGACAATATTTCAATAGTTTTCTGGGTGATCTCTCCTTGATGCTCATCACTATTATCACAAACATCATCATCTTCAGAATCATCTCTGTGAGCACATACAGCTGTTCGGCTGAATGTATGTTAATAAGTTTGCAGCAATCATACAATGCCAATGAACTGCACCACAAAAGCCATTCACTTCCATCCGACTGAATCTCTTTAAATTTCCCTCGAGACTTTGCTCTTCTCTGCCTTCACTGAGCATCTTACTCCCGCTGAACCGATCTCATCCTGCCAGACAGGATCAATCTTTCTAACAGCATCAACAAAAGATCTACCAAACTATTCTGGGGAGAGACTCCTAATGATGGATATACTGTAAATGCTAAACTCTCTTTTATTCGTATTATGAGGATGCATGGGGCTTGCAGAGATTATGTTATTTAAAAATGAAGCTCACTTATTGACCAAGCGAGCCAGTGCGTATGAAGATGAATGTGCAGCATTCTGCATTTATTCACTGCTGCTCACAGAGTTAATAAGAGCAAGTTTGGAAAGTGAGAATTTTAAAATAATAGTTACTTTATTTCTGCTAATATGCTTTTTTAAAGCTTGGTTTCTTTGATTTGAAGAGGGTTAGAAGACACTCACATGGGCAATGCTGATACCACAGTAGATGGAGAAAGCTGTTGCCAAATCCTCATCGAAGCGGTTGAACCACGGCCCATTCATCTTATTCACCAACTCAGCAACGCCGATGACTTCTAGAAAACGGAAGATTTAAAGGGGAAAGGAGTGAGAGAAGAGGAAGGTGGAACAATTAGGGAGGAAATGAGTTAGGCAAGAAGAGGGGTGAGAGATGCAGAGATGGATGGAGGCAGAGAAAATTGATGAAGAAAAATGGAAAGTGGAAGACGGAGCGACAAGGACGAGAAAATGAGGCACAAACTGCAAAAGTCAGACGTGGAGTCAAAAAGGTCTGCTAACTTGAATTGATTTCACACTGGAATCAAACCTAATTGCACATAAAAAGCTCTGAAATCAAAATGTTAATCTCATCCTCAGACAGTTTTTTTTATATGGAGACAAATGACACTGAATACAAAGCTTCTCTGTGGATACAGCAGAAGGCATTAGCCAGCAGCATCAAAGTGGAGAAGAGTTTCTGAAATTTCTAAGTTTGGACCACTGAAGATGGTCTAAAGTGCACTTTATGCACTTCAACATTTAGGAATGTGACATAACCCCTCTTTATGCTATTCTGAGAATGTAGCTCCACTTTTTAAAACAAAACAGAAAGTAAAGGTACTGTAGAGGGCAATAATGGAAGGTGTGCCAGCTGATGCTACATGAACCAAATGTCAGTTTTTAAAGATAAATATTTTTCTGTTCTTGTTTGACAGGATTTTTTCTTCTTTGTTGGGTTTTTCATGAAATAATGCACCAAATTGTTTTCAGTGGGTGGTCCCGTCTGGACTGGAGGCAGGCCAGTTCAGCACCTGAACTCTTTCACTACAGCTGTTGAGATGTTGGAACATGTGCAAAATGTTTTTTGGCCTAGCATTGCTGAAATAATCAAGAACTTCCCTGAAAAACACATCTGAAAGGCAGTATATGTTGCTTCAATATCCATATTCATCCTCCAGCATTAAAAGTTCCTTCACAGACGTGTATGTTACCCATGCACTGTGCACTAATGCATCTTCTTTCAATTGCAAGCTCAGTGGTTCCTCTGGTCTTTAGCCTGGAGGATGCGGTGTTCGTGATTTCTAAAAATAATTTATTTGTCATACCAAAAGAGATGTTTCACCTCAGCACCGCAGATTTTTTTTCTTTGCGTCATAGGGCTTTAACTTGGATGCAGAGATGATGCATATTGACTGGTTTTCAAAGCCTTCCTGAGCATATGCAGTCATTTTCACTACAAAGTCATATTTAATGCAGTGCTGCTAGGAGCCAGAAGATCAGAGCTGCTCAGTAATGGTTAAAGTCTTGTCTTCTGTAAAAGAAATTTCTTTAGATTCCCTGCATCTTTTAATGATATTATTTACCGTATGTGATGGATTCTTCAAATGCAATTACACTGCTGAACTATTCCCCCACACAGTCCTTCCCTGAGTGATGAACCCCGCCCCATCTTTACTTGTGAAAGACTCTCTAAGATGCTTCTTTTTACACCCAGTCCTGTTACAACCTATCCTAATGTCTTTTTTTTTATGTTCAAATGAAACTGAATGAATGCAATGCGTGTGTGTATGTGTGTGTGTGTTCATGTATTGTTACCATTGTTCTCGTCTTTGATGGGGAAGCAGAGGATGTTGCGCGTCCTGAAGCCGGTACTGTCATCCACCCCACGATAGAAAAGAGGATGGGAGTAGGCATCCTTAATGTTCAAAATCTGACCAGTAGTCGCAACATGGCCGGCAATGCCCTGATCGGCTGGGATGCGAAACTCTTTCTGCACTCACACACAAGGATACACACAGTTTTGTCTTTACTTAGTTGTTGACACAATAGGCAAACAATTAATGTTGGAGCCAGTAAAGGGCTCTCAACCAGTTTTACGTCCTTTATGTTCGTACTTATCCAACAGAACCTTCTCTCCTCATTGTGGCGTTCCTCAAGGATCTATCCTTGGCCCACTTTTGTTTTCAATATACATGAGGCCTCTCAGCCAGATCATTCATAGTACTGATTTTAATTTTTTTCTAATTCCTTTTAAATGCATCTTGCTCTGAATTATATCAAGGACTTATTAACCCCTTATGTGCCCAGGCACACTGAAAGGGGCTCTGCTGGTTATCCTGAGGTCTCTCGTAAAAACAGGTTAGTGGGCCTTTGCAGTTAGAGCTCCCATTGTGTTCAGAATTATCTTTCAACTCTCTTTTTAAAGCAATTTTTCATCATAAAGCTCTCGTGTATTTTTGATATGTGGCAATGTTGATTTGACTTTTCCTGTATTTCTTATTATTTGTCTTGTTTTTTTACTTGTTTTTTGCATTCTTAATTATGTCTTGGATTTTTTTTAAAAGTTCTTCCTGTGAAGCACATTATAACTTCAGTAATTAAAATTCTATATAAATAAAAATAATAATAATAATATGCAGACCCTTGTTGGCTGTCATTCATTCATTTCCCTGTCATAATTTCCTGTTAGACTCTGTTGCCAAATTTCTAATACATTTATAAAATGCCTCCATTTTTTGTTAATATTGCAAAAAAAGCCTCTCATAAATCTTGTAAAGCAGAAGATAACCCACTGCCAGCACATTCATGCAAAGTGTGCATATGTGTTAAATTAAATGCTTGTTTGCTGTACCTCCTCGTCACTGACCACACCACCATCAAACACCTTGGCCACCAACTCATGGCTGACACGATCCAGGAGAAACACTGAACAGCTGGAGAAACGAAGAGTGACAGATTTTGAGGGGTAAGAGAGCGAACGCAGCAAGGCTGAGAATCATTAGTGCTTTATCACATTTCATCTCAGGTCATTTTGTAACTTTTATTAAATGAGGCAAGTCCGTTAAGAACAAATTGCCTAGATAGCCTTTGCAAATGGAGATAAAGACATTCACACTATGCACAGACACACATGCACACACTCTTTCTCTCATTCACACACACACACACACACACACACACACACACTGATAAATCTCTTTGAAGATGAATCAGAGGGCTTACATCTCTGCATCACTGAGGTTCCTGGCCTCCACTATAATTTCCTGTAACAGCACTGACACATCATCTGAAAGAATCAGAGAGAGAGGAGGGGAGAGAACGAGAGAAAACGAGCGGATGAGAGAGGGAATTAAATGGAAAACAGAGGAAATTATAAGGGGACACAGCAGAACCCAGATAGACAGAAACAGAAATTACAACAGGAGTACCTGTGGATCCGCTGCACAAGCTGATAAGAGCTTTTGTAATCAACGCTTCAGTACAGTGAGAGGCAATTTGCTCTACCAGCAGATCAATTTTTGTGCCTGCAATCACGATGCCATTGGTGCTTACTGCTCGATAAGAATGGAAATACCTCAATGGATAGATGGAAATTATAGGAAAGAGAGGTGGACCCATAATTTTCAATGCCCTTTTGATTTTATTACAATGATCACCTTAAGGGTCAGTAATATCTCATTCAATTATGTGCGCCATTTGTTTCACAAGGTGATCACTTAAATATCTGCCATTATTGCAAATAGCCCCACAGTGTTCTTGCTCCACACAGACAGACACGTGGACGGACAGACAGAGGAGACAAGACTTACCCAAGTGCGTAAAGAGATTTTTCGCCACTTGCAAGAGCGCCTGTGTGGAGAAACAGTGGACACAAATAGCTCTTCAAAGGGCAGCTTCATGTATATTTATGTATGTATACGGCATATGTGAGAGTATGACTGTATGTGTGTGTGTGTGTGTTTGTGGGCATGTGCAGCACCTGGCACTCCACTTTGAGCTTCTGCTCTTTCTGGAAGGCCAAAGTTGAAGTGAGGACCGTTGAAGTGTAGCAGAAACAGTGCTGGATGGCATGTTCATCTATCTCAGTGTGTCTGCAACAGAAAACACACATGGGTCAATAGGTAAATCTGAATAAAACTAACAGGCTGCTGCTTATTGCATTTATTATTACACATCTGGATTTTGCATTGTTGGTTAGACAAAGACATCAATACGGGTTTTTAAATGGATTATAATTCAGTATAGTTTTGTAATTAAACTACCCAGTAGCAAATAAAATCTAGATGTTAAAATTATGCATCCATCAAAAGTTTGCACATATAGAAAGTATCGTGCAAAAGTCTTGAGCCACCCCTTCCACCAAAGAGGCTCTGTTTTTGGGAGCATTTGCGTGTCATTCTGTGTGTAAACACGATAGCTCCAATTTTTTCTAATGAATTCTGATAAAACTTTGTAGGGGTGTAGAGTCGGGTCATGTTAACAATCCATTCAAATTTGGCTTACATCCACTAAGGTCTTCAAGGTTACCTTCATGATTTTTTGGTCGAAAATTGACAAAAAGCCTTATAACTGATTCTTAAAAGTGTGGCGTTGTATTGTCAACATATACTGGTTAGTACTGGTTGTTTAATCTTTATTTGATTTTTACTTAATTACTTAATTTCTATTAA
This sequence comes from Cichlasoma orientale, assembly GCA_034780415.1. Lineage (NCBI taxonomy): Eukaryota > Metazoa > Chordata > Actinopteri > Cichliformes > Cichlidae > Cichlasoma > Cichlasoma orientale. Next base: position 132 of record JAVDPK010017484.1, on the reverse strand, counting down.
TATTATTATTTTATTTCTTCTTCTGTTTGGATTCTATTTATTATGCGTACAATGTTGCTGGATGCCCTAATTTCCTTTGGGATCAATAAAGTATCTATCTATCTATCTATCTATCTATCTATCTATCTATCT
>JAVDPK010017482.1:0-12851 GCA_034780415.1 Cichlasoma orientale | reverse complement strand
ACACACACACACACAGAAGGTATATGTGCCATGAACTGATAGTGAGGTGTGAGAAAAAAAAAATATATTTTTTAATTTTTTTTTTTTAATGAGCAAATGTCAGCCTCAGTTGTTCTGTCCATTGTACAGTATACAAAAAGCCGGGCTTTACTGTAGCGGGCCACAAAATGTGCTTTCAGCTTCAGGTGTAACTGAGATATAATATCAATTTCCAGCTAAAATAAACAGATGGAACCTGGGGGGCATAGTGATGCATGCAGAATAACATGCCAACAGTACGCACGGTAAACAAGAACACAGAGTGTTTTGCTTTCCATTTTTATTCTATAAGAGTCACATAATGTCAACAAAAGCAGAGTGTAGCGGGGTATAAAGGGCTCTGGGTGTAGATAAATAAATAATAAATAGATCATGTCTTTCAAAGATTCATATTAACACATGTATATTAAAGTATGGATGGCAATTGACATCTGACCTTGCTGCATTTACAAAATGTCACTGAAGTAGGTGTTTGGTGTACACCTGCCATGCAAAGTGATGGACTAGCTTATATCAGAATGAATGCGTGAACATGGAGATGTGTGCGTGTCTATGCACATAGTCTTGAATTTATGTACATATACCTGTGGTCATTTGCACATAAATGTGCGCGTGTGGCAGCCGTGTCAAGTCAGAGGTGACCAGTTGTCAATGAGCTTTGACAGAGACCAGGTATCAGAGAGACATAGCCTCACCTTGTCACCTCCAACGCTTTTGTGTGTGTTAGTCTGTGTGGGGCATACCTCTCTAGAGACCCCTCCTAACCAGCCCCAGGCAAACTGCCTGAATGACACACATGGAAGGCTCCCTGGAGTGAACCTCAGGTGATGAGACAGCAGCATATGTGTGTGGTTCACATCTCCTGAGATTAACTATCGTCTCTGGAGCATGGATGGCAAACACTCGCATGCACACACAGAAAGTTGAGCTCTGCTCGTTCAGTGGTGTGACGGTGCAGTCAGTCAATATCAGGGTCAAAGGAAAAGAGAAGTGGGGAAAGAGTGAAGAAACAAACGAGCATTTAAATAAGGTTCTTAGTCTTGGAGAAAGTAGAAGCAGTCCTTTACACCCGCACACCTCAGGTTGCTTAAAAGAGTGCTGGGTCTCTGTTTTTACAGAAGCCACGTCAAGCTACAAAGAACAAGGAGTCCAGGAAGTCCAACATAGGAATGGGATATAGAATTTGATCAATTTTTCAAAATAAAAGACCCCGTGTAGACTACACGCGCTGCTTCTGAAACATTTCTGGTGTGAATTTAAGCTGTGGGAAGGACAGAAAATGTTACACCACAGACACGTAGCAGGGGTATTTTGGGGGTGATGTTGGGCACAAGAGCTGATTGCACTCACAGGAGACAGTGCTTGTGATTCCACCAAATGTGCTGCAGCACATTTGCGAAGCATCCAAGAAAGTTCTCCGCTCCACATAGTTAAGAATATGCCTTGCCAATGGCACAGAGCATCTGGGATTTTTTTTTTTTTTGGTATATGGGCAATTTTCAAAATAAAACAGCTTATGGAGACCAATCACTTTGCTTCTGAAACTCTCTTGGTATGTTTCAGGCCGAACAGAGGATGGAGGATGGAGCACAAACACATGTGAAATGCTGCTTTAGACCTTCCAACAGTGCATTGGAGAAAAACTAATAATAGTTTGCCCAATTCTCCTTATCAGGGGCAGTATAAAAATGCTACTTCATTGTGCCCATATGAGTACATTAGTTCAGAAGCAGTAGGTCAGTAACATAAATGGGTCTTAACCTACACCTTTACAAACTTCACTTAGCATAGCAGTAAAACTTTCTCTCAGCAACTTTGTGAATAACCCTGAAGGGGAGACTCTTTAATAGAAACTTTTATCACCATCTATAGGACTATAGATCCGGGGCAGGATGCAGCTCAATGTGTGAAAGTACTTTCCACCGCAGGAAACCAACTCCCTGCTAAATATTATGTATTATGTATTGAAGCAATGCTTCCAGCAATCATGGAGATTTCATATCAGTTTGATTGCAAATGGTTTCATTGAAATCAACTTATTATTATTATTTTATTTGTATGAAGTGGTCCTTTAGAAAAACAGAGTAGTTTTAGGTCTTTCCAGCTATCTGTCATGAGCAGTTTTGTGAAATCAGAGTGCATTTTATTAAAAATCTCAGTGCGATGTAACGCTGCAGTTTGCTTTTCACTTTAGGAGTTTGCCTTGGGGTTTCCGTAACAAGAGTGGATATGATTTCTATTCTCCGTGTTCAGTCATATTAGAAACACATCGGATGTAATCCATTCTCCAGCAAAGTGATAAAGTGCTTTCTCACCAATTACTGACTGGCATCTCCCTCTTCACACCTGGCAGGCATGGATGGATGGATGTGGCTGACAATGCGTATATGCATGTCACAGAGGGATGGGGATGGGGGGGGGGGGGTTTAAAAAAAAAAAGGACAGCAAGAGCCACACTGTCAGATTAAGTCAGAGAGCGGTTTTAAAAGGGTTGTCACTTGTGTTTACATTTTCTCAGCTATCATCAGGTGAATGACATATCTTTGTTTCTGTAATATCGCACGGCTGTTTTTAGCCCTCTGCACCAATGTTTGTCTCTTTTTATTCTCAAGGACCATTTTGCTCGTTGCAGAAATCAGCGCATTTTAATATGAAATTCATTTGCCCTATTATAAATATCTACTTCGCTTTTCAGTATTTCACGTATTAAGCATTTGTATAATAAACGTGTAAATAAGTTGGGTTTTTTGAGCCAGTCTAGTTGGATTAAACACACGCTGGTTTAAACAAATCAGACAGAAGTTAACTGGACCTCTGGTAAATCCAATGCAAAAACATAATTGTGGTGACCATTTCACACACACTGAACATTGCAGTGATGATGCATTGTATGAGACAAATGTAAGATGCAGTTATGTATGCCTTCAATTCTTTTCTTTATTTTATTTTATTTCATATCTTCTTTTGCTGAAAACAAATAGCAGTTGCAAAGGAATTGCATTGAAGTTTGAGGGGCATGATTAAAAAATATTTAAAGATCACATCCTCCATGTTTCTCACATTAGTCTGAAGGCTGAAGGCCAGGTGCTGCCAGTGAACTGAGTCGTAGTCAGTTGACAAGAGAAATTCAATAACCACCAGCTGCTCAACTCTTAGAATGACATTTAGACTACCGTCTTTAATTGCATTGCACAAACAGTATATTTACAACTTACATTCTCCTATAAATCACTGCATAAACAGACAAAAAAACCCAGTGTTTGATCAGGCATACACGTAGCTGACTTTCCACTAACTGGAGGTGCATTCTTTCCAAAGCCACATCAATGGTTTATTAATAACTGAGTAAACAGGCAAGGCAACTGTAGATGTGCGTTGCCTTGCCTGTTTACACTTTGGAGACATATTGAGAATAATGTAATTAAGCAGACCTTGAAAAAAAGAGCAGTTTGATAAAGGAATGTGTTAAAATCAGAGAGAAAGCAGAAGAAATTGCATTCGTTTATGAAACACTCAATATCCCGAGGAAGAGAACAGCAGGCTAAATTTTGCTTTGAAAGATTTGGACACAAAACAGAAACCAGATATGAAGATAGGTTTGAAGAGAAATGAAGATTACCTCCCTTCAGGACCAACTCTTTCATGACACAATCAGTGCTGCCTGGAGGAAGGACAAGAGCTAGATGAAAGTAGTATTTGAAAAATATTTTAAAACACTCAAGGTAGAGTGGACCAAGGAAGGAACTGGAAAACTAGTGGCAAAAGCAGGTGAGCTAGCTTTAAGCATTAAAGGAACGAGAAGCTGAGATTAGCCAGGTCAGTAAAAAAAAAAAAAAAGCTTGCACAAAGGTGCATCTGAAGACGTTGACCCTGCTCAGTGTGAAGAAGATGAGGAAGAAAAAGAAAGAGTGAAACAAGAGCCAGAAGCAGTGGGAAAAAAATATGAACATCTGAAGGAAGACACCCGAGGAGAGGTGAAAGAGGTGGGAAGTCGGGTCTTCTTCTGACCGGTGTGGACTTAAAATACTCTTACAGAGCATTGCTATTGTGAGATTTAAAAATATGTGCACCAAAGACTTCTATATCTTTTTTTTAGTTAGGTACATAGTTTTTTTTTTCTTTTTCAAAAGTCTAGTTTTTATTTTTATTTCAGTTTCAAAGTGTTGTTTTAACAGCTAGTTTCAGTTTTTAGTTTTATCGCACTATGATAAGCTTTGGATGAATAGCTGGTCTTCTCAACCCAATAAGGCAGAGGGAGAGACGTGCGTTTCCTGGGACGGTTGAAAACTTCAATAATGTATCCAAACTACAGGAGGCTAGACTATATGGAATGGCACAGCAAAAATATTGCTAGTTGGGATAAGTGCCGTTTATGTTTACGTGCAGTCGTGTGTGTGCATGTGTGTGTGCCTGTGCGTAAGGTGTCTTTGTCTGCCTGTATTTTATGGTGTGTGTCTGCATGGTCTCTGAGGTGATGACTGTTGTGTTCACACCCACTTACACACCCACTCACCCTCCCACTAATACACAAGGCTATCTGTTATGACTGTGTTTGACAGTGAGTGATGGCTGATTGATGGCCTCAGATGATTTTTGTGCTACTAAACTGCAGCCATCCAGCTACACACATTCATCCACTTTTTTTGCCAGTCTGCCACTACAGAGTTAGCAACAGTCTGCGTTGTGCCTCCCTCACTTCTCCAAGCCAGTCGCACTGCACTGCGGCAAGCAGAGGAAGCAGACACACACTCACCACTCCACTCCCATATTTTTTGGAAGGGGAGAGAAGAGGAGCAAGCAAAAACCTTGACATCACTGCGATTTTTGTATTTCTTGGTGGAGAGCTGCTGTAAAATCCAGAAATACATTTCAAGAATCTCTGTCTTCTTGCCTTGTGCTCAAAGTTGCTTCAAAGAGGCTTGGAGTATCATCCTGACAAAAGGAATATGTGCAACTCAACCTGCCTGCCAATATCGAGACACAAAAAGTGAGAGGAAAGAAAACGAAATTTGGACCTATGTGGTGGATTTTGGAAGCGAGCGAACATGCAACGTTCCAAGGGTCTTTTTTTGGATGAGAATAAGAAGGCAGGAGCAATGCCAAAGGTTTTTCCCTGCCCTCTTTTAAAAACAGTCTTGCAGCAGCTTGGGCTCTGGCTATGCTCAGTCTCCACCTGCACGTTGCTAGGGATAAAAGCACTGGAAATCTCTCCACTGATTCCAGGATATAGATGCGGCCGGGCCTTATAATTGTGCAGATCCTGCACGCTCCATATGCAATATAAATCATATCCAGTACAGCGGTATCCAGCCAGGCAAGCTATCCGACAACCGGCTCCCAGCCCAGACAAATTGCAGCCCCAGTGGAGGAGAAGAAGAGGCAGGAAGCGATGGACTGAATGACTGGCGAAAAGAGAGAGAGAGATGGAGAGGGAGAAAGGAGAGGGGAGCTTCCAGACAGAGTGACCTACATTTAACAGTCTAGAGTTAAAGGGAGAGGGAGAGAGAGAGAGAGAGAGAGAGCGAGACAGAGAACAAGAGCAATGTATGGAGAAACACAAGGTAGGGGGATGAAATAGCATGAATAAAAGATGAAAAACAGAGAATGAGCTACAGAAACAAACATAATCAGGAATTAGCCGTGGCAGAGAGAGAGCGAGAAAGCTGATTATTAGCACGGTCTCTCCTATTTTTTTTACTTTTTACACCCTTCCTCTTCCCACGTCCAATTTTATTTTCTTCCTGCTATTTTGCTGCTTCACTTTCATCTTTTACCATTGATCAACATTTTTTTTCTGGAGGAATGCAGCTGACTGTGGTGTAACCCTGGCACACAAACAGCTGAGAAACTGAAAAGTCACCATGTGCACTGTTTTTGGTTTTGCTCATGTTCTCCATCTTTCTCCAGAATCTTTGACTCTTTATGTCTCTTTAGCATCCTTCTTACTCCACATGACCCCCACTCCCATTTTCCTCAGCACCTCGCTCTTTAAACTTCATTCCCTCATGTTCAAACACTCAATAACCCCTCCCATATTTATCCCTCCCCTCTCCTTCCCCTCCTCTGTCAGCATTTTTCAGTGTATATTTATCAACTCTTAACAGTGAAATGTTTTATGGAGGATTATGTTATCTAGCTGTTTTTATCTAGTCTCAGTGGAGAAGAAGAACAGCATAAAAGTAGCAGCAGCAGCAGCAGTTGTATCTCTCTGTGTGTGAGCCTGACTCATGAGCTGGGTTTTATATCTATCTGATTGCCTTATGAATAGAAAGCTGCCTGTCTGAAAGCTGATGGCCTCCAAGCTGGTTCTCACAGCTTTTGTGTAGCTGAATGTACAGTTGGTAAGGTGTGAAACTCAAGTGCGACTGCCTGACTGGTTGAGCATTTGTCCATCTGCCAGTGTTGGTTTTATACTGTGTCATTGTTTTTTTTTTTGTTTTTAACAAAGCAATGGCTAAATTATGTCACATGCTCTTTTGTCTTTACGTCTATCTTTGCATACAGGTGCAAACACTGATCATTCCCACTGCAGCCTTTTAATAGTTTTTACCATTTTTCCTTGTGATTTCTTCCCCTCCATCACTTCCCTCCTCTTACATGTCAGTCCTCAGGGATCAGTGTTAAGGACAAGAGCAGCAATTGCACTTGAAGGAGAGGAAATGACATGGGTAATGGAAGCGGACACCCAGGCATCTGTCAGGAAAAATCGAGGCTGGAAACGGGGAGAAAATGATTTATTCATGAAAGAGAATTACATTGCTTTCACCTTCTTGAATTGGCTTGATCAAAATCCTATATTTCCTTTAACTCTTTTTAAAAAGGGGGAATTTGCAGCACTTCTTCCATCAGACTTTAAGAGCTTTTTTTGTACTGCTCACACTTTCCTGTTTTATACTCATTTTATGATTTCAAAGACACGGTTGGAGTGACATCCAAACAAATGTCACTTACTTTGCATTCGTGATGCCGGATTCATGAAAACATAAGCATACTGTGCTCTTTCTGATCTTATTTGGTTTTGGTTGCACAACAGTGACGACACGGCATATTCCAATATCACTGAATCATTTATTTATACCTATATTCTATTAAACAAATGTTTCTATTATTTGTAGTAGGATTGCTGTTTAATCTACTGGAAGTAACAAAAAACAATGGAAATAGAATAGAAAATAGAACTATTTTTGATTGCGTTTATTAGCATTCATTCTCTCTGTGTGCGCATGTCCAGGACAGAACACACTTTGCCCTGAGGCACGTGAATTTATAGAGTGTTATTTTCCCTCATTGGAGCACTGCCTCAGCTTAAATAATCACTAACTAAGCCTCTGCTTGCCTTGTAACCCTGACAGATCCTTGCTTGCCTTGTTTGACAAGCGTGTTTTTGCTACTGTGCTCACTCTATATCAGTATAATAAGGTTGACCTTTACATAAACATTCTTACAATGAACCAGTAGCATCCCCCATTTTCTATACCCTCGTCTTCCCACATCATATATGACAGGTCCATTATTTGTAAATGGCAACTACACAGCACATCTCTTGCTTTAAGCCACTTAGAGTAAATCGCATCTGTCTGCAGTGGTGTTTTCTGTCTCTGTCAAAATTGCCCACCACTATACGTACTTACATTTGTTCCTCTGTTCTTCTCACTTTTATCTTGTTTCCTGTTGAAATCTGGTTCGTAAATGTCTCTAAAATCCTGGGGGAGTTGAAAACAGCCTTCACGGCTGCTACTACTTCAACGTTATGTAGTCTATTATTAGCGGAGTACATGGCGGACAATGCTAGCTGTCAATTACTGACATAAAAGTGCCGCAGAATTGGAGATTTTTTATGCAGGACTTTATAGCAGGAAGCAAATGCACTCTGCTTCATGCTCCTTAATATAACTGCCGTCTATTTGATGTGAGTGAGGAGTCGTGTTTTTCTGCAGGTTTTCCTTTAAATGTGCTTCAAGTAGTATAATTAATTTTTGTACCTCAAACACAGTATGTCTTTTAAACAGAAAAAAAAATTGCTAAAAAGAAACAACAAACCAACAAATATATTAATATATTCATAATAACAGAGCCATTCAAAAATGGAATCTGTTGTAGTCATGGTGAACCTTGTTTCCAAATGACTGTCTGCTGTTTTTTTAGTGTTGCTCTGTCTTTGAACCATCACGTATATTGCTAAGGTATATCCAAAATGTAGATGCATTGGACGATAACCCACACCCAACAATGAAAGCAATGAATGGTAATGTACGACTATTTTTAACACTAAGTATGTTCGACATATGCTAGGCTAATATGCCACATATGCTGCTTCCATAGCCAATTAGACACTATATACTGAAAAAAACTGTGTTCATTCAAAATATAATTTAACACATCTCTTTCTTTAATAAAAAAAGGTCATAAGAATTCTCAAAAACCCAGAGGCTTGTAATCTGAACTCTTTTATCAGTGTCACGGCACTCGTCTTCCTTATGTGTTATTTATAATGTCACATTGACTCTGAAGTGATGGAAGTAACTGGCACACCAGGAGGTAACTTTGGCACAGTAGTGCTCATGGATCAACCGGTGAACTGACCGCGAAGCATTACATTAATCAGGCAAAAGTGTTTTTCCCTCTCATAAGTCACGTCCATCACATTAAGCTGCATTTACTCACTTTGTTTGATACAGTTCTGTCCTCAGTGGGTGACCAAAGTGCTGTATTAAATCCTCATTATAGTCTTTTTTGTCTCACTCATCTGCTTGCAAGACAGCATTGTTCCCTTTTCATTAATTCTTCCTGCTTAGATGTGTTAGAGAAGACTGCTTTAATTATTATATGAAATGTTAGATAACATAAGACGACAAGGCTCTACACACTTAATAAGAGGAAGTATCCTTAAACGATTTAGGATGAAGAACAAATTGTTCTTCAGTCTAAATAGTTCTATCTTATTCATTCTAATTGTTCCATCTCCGGCTGATTTCTAGTTCTATCAGATGTGTGAAAGGAGTGGAGTGTTGTAATATGACATTGTGATGGATCGTGATGTAATCGAACTTTCTGATGCACTAACCTAAGCAAAAGACTTTTTTTTTTTCAAATGATTCATTTAATTTCCTCCCTTTTTACTGACTTCAGCAAAGCACAAAGAGTGATTCACTTTGCTGCCATGTTATGTCGTTAAGATTTTAATACAGCTGGTCTTTAGTTAACAAGTTATCAGCCAATTGATCCAGTGAGACAAGCACAAAATGATAACGGTAACAGGTAAGTGGGTGTTCGCCCGATACTGTGGATAATATAGCAAGTTGTAATCTTCTCTTGTCACTCAGTTGAATTTATACATTTTCTGATGTATACTTTAGAAGAACTGTACGAGGCATATTTCTTAAGATCTGTGAAAAATGTGATCAATTAAAATGATTTTTCAAAACGCTGATTTTGTAACGTCCTTCAGCCGCCGCACACGATGACTGGAATACAGAAAGTAGAAGCATTTGCATGTGAAAAAGATTTGTGATCTCTTCACAACCGTGTGTGGAGAGTTATTATAACGCTAATTATAAAATAATCTGATCTTGACACATTTTCATTGATTTATTCCTTTGTTTTTTTGTTTTTGTGTTTGCTGCTAATGTAACGCACAACAAGAACACAGAAGGGATTGTTCGCTACTTGTGTTTTGACATTTTAGAGAAACACCAGAGTGTTTACTGGAGATCCTCTGCACCATGCATAATGAAATTTGTCACTTGGAAGTTGTGGTAGTCTGCTGACACAAAGCCTTCTTTGTTATTGTTTCTGCAGCCGTCTCACTCCTCCACATGATGTGAGGCAGGTTTCATGTAACAGGTCAAACCAGCTTTAAACCACTGACTCAACACAGTGACTCACACTGTGTTGAAACAACAGATAAAAAGATAACGCATTTGAACTCAAATGGAAAAATATCAAAACACACACACACACACACACACACACACACACACACACACACACACACACACACACCTCAGAGTTTAAGTTTAGTGTACACAAAGCCAACTGTGTGAAACACATCTGTCCACTGAGTTCAGTTTAACTGATTAAACTGCTCCCTTTTTTTGCATTTGTATGCAAAAATGCAGCGGTTAGAGCTGTTGCATTTAAACTGCATGTTTATAAATTTTATATTCAAAGACACTGATTATGAGGTAACACAATATAATGTACTGAAGCACTTTCTCCCCAATACGGACACGTATTTGCATTATTAGTAATTCAGGTAGCTTTATAACGCTCTCATGATGTAAACAACAATTCAATTAGATCTAATTCAGGTTTATTTATATAGTGCCAAATTACACCAACATTTGTGTCAAGGGCATTTAAACTGCAGAGAAAACCCCAACAAATACGTGATCTCCTATGAGCAAGCACTTTGCAGTTGTGGGAAGGAAGAGCTCCCCTTTAACAAGAAGAAACCTCAGACAGAGCTAGGCTCAGGGAGGGGCATCTGCTGCGGCCGGTTGTGGGTGAGGGGAGAGAGACAAGAGGAAAGAGAAGAGAAAAAGGGAATGTAGGGAGACGGGCTGAAACACAGACTAAAGGAGGGAAAACATAAAAATATGCTGTAGTGGTATAAACACCTGGGGAGTGAAAAGAGATGAGTGGAGAAGAAGTGCTCAGTGCATCACATGACGTCGCTTAGCAGTCTCAGCCTATAGCAGCGTAACTATGGGATGGTTCAGGGTTACCTGATCCAGCAGGATCAGGTGATGTCATGTTTATCCAAAAAGGATAAAAATGATAAATGTGTGTGGATCATATGGTACTCCGAGGTCTTCAAGCTATGATGGTCCCTGATCATTCAAGGCTTAGCATGTGAGGAGAAAGGCTATCAAATCTAATTTTGGATCCCTTGCTGTAAAATTAAATGTTATTGAGAAAAGATCAGACAAAAAAGGGTTTTCAGGGAAAACTGTTAAGTGTTCAGTTTTTGTGCCCTATGTCAGGACAAGATCTAGAATGTGAGTCTAATAAATTAAATGCAGCGTCGAGGCTGTGATTTGAATGATAAAAAAAAATCACCCACTATAATTATTTTATCTGAGCTGAGCACGAAATCAGATAAAAAGTCGGAGAAATATTTTTAGCTGTTATTTTGTTTATTTTTAGGTGGTCTGGGAGGAGACACAGTCTTTAAAGGGTTGGGATATTGGGGGTTATGGCAGTCATTCTGTTGTAATAATAAATGAGTCTCTATTAAAATTAGTTGCTGAATTTGCGGGTCAGTTCCTAATGTAAGCGGTAATTAGACTGGGGGAAGAAACCTGAGAATGGCTCGGACATGCTGGACATCAGATACTGCCGGACCGGTCACCCGAGGGGGTGGAGCTTGATCAGTGGTTATGGCAGTTGAGTGGTGCAGCATGCGAGTGGTGTAAATAATAAGATATTTATGCCGACAACATGTGAGAACCAGTTCTATTAGGGTGTATACCGTCCCTCCAGTAAAGGCCTCTGCACTCCCAAAACAAGTTAAATTTATCTAAAAAAGTCATCTCATAGTCGCTACAGAGTGATGACAGCCAGGTGTGCAAACTCAGCAGGTGACTGAAACAACCCACCCCACAGCTGAGAGTAGGAATTGGACCAGAGATGAAAATGTTTCACAGTCTGGCTGTGGATGGAGTGTGAGGCCATGCAGGAGGCCACGGAGAAGCAGAGGCTGTGGGGTTTTTTTGTGGAGCCAAAGTGACAGGCGGTGGGGATGTAGGTTTGCTTTGTGAGCATGGTCTAATTAAGTCGCTAAAGTACTTTGCGATGGAATCTGGAGGCTTCGCCTTAGTGGAGGAAAGTCCTGTTGATCCAGGATGCTAAATTTATTGGCCAGTTGGATGTCTTGGGAGCACAAGATGGAATCAGGATACTTTTTATTCCAGTGTTTGCTCTTTTGGACTGTGGTCCAGGGCTTGGTTTGATGGGGAGTGGAACTCACCAGAGCCCTTAGTTTGGTCCCCAATATGCTCCATGGATCTGAAGCCTGGGATTGGGCTGGTCCCGGCCATGGCACAGTAGCAATTAGTACCAATTAGCAGAGCCAGATACCTGTTCACCTTCTTTAATCTGGTAGAGGGTGGAGAGCCTTTCTTCCAGTTTGGTGATTTTTCGGCTGAGACAGAGACAGCTTGTACACCCAGGCAAGGAGGTAATTGGTTGAAATCTGAAAAATTCAACAGGTAAATGATTAGCCAGGCTAAAAACACAAACAAAAAACAAACTGGGTTAAGCTAGCTGAGATAGTCTGTTATAGAAGTGCTTGATCAGGACACTCAGCAGTCAAAATGTAATTGCCTGGTTCTGACAGTTTAATAAGAAACATAATAATAAAATATAAATAAATCAAAACAAATGCTAAATGAATCGTCTAAATTAGAACTAAATAAAAACTTAGTATGACCAACAGAATGCATATACGCAGTAGAATGAAAAGGCAAGAAGCTGTAACAATGCTGGCCACAGAACCCATAATGTGATTGTTACACAATGCAAAGCAGAGCATTTGCATAACCAGTGTGCATTTTTGTATGTGGTTGTAAAGGCACAGCAGTTGTTTGCAGGATGCTTTAGTTCACCCACTGTGGCAAGTTTCATCTTTACTGTTGTCAGTGGGTGGGTTGTTCTTTCTCACACACAGCAGGGCTTTACCTTTTTGCACACAGGAACAACACTGATATCTACAGTGCACAGTGACTTTTCTGGCCAGTGGCACACACACACACACACACACACACACACACACACACACACACACACACACACACACACACACACACACA
>JAVDPK010017481.1:0-12861 GCA_034780415.1 Cichlasoma orientale | reverse complement strand
TTGACATGAACATTCTGCCCGGTTGCCATGGTGGACGTGAACATTTTTATCCTTCTCCCTCTTCCGTTTTGTGACCCAGAGATCTTTCTTTTTTGCCTCTCCTGTCGTCAGGTGGTAGCACGATTCAAATGAAAACTGTCGCGATTGAGCGCATTCTCCAATTATTGATGTCACTTACATGTATTGGTGTAAAAATGAATTAGAGTCACGGGGTGGGCCAACATAAATTGAGTTATTTTAGCTGAAAATGTTTAAAATCCGATTCCGTCGTTTCCCCCGAGGACAGAAGTGTTTGTGCTGCTTGAATAAAGAAGTGCGAGCGGAGCGGAGGAAATGAGTGCAGGTCAAAGGAAAGCAGCAGAAATATAAAAACGTTTTTGTATGAACAGATTTAAACTGAACAGTTTTCGCAGAGCGACTCTTAACTTTGCGTTTAGCTGCGGGTGGAAAGGAGCTAAATCTGCTCCTCTTCTCCCGTCAGAGCGACGTGTTAACAACGCCGCACGTCTTATTATCCTAATAATTTTATGGGTGTAGGTTTAGCACCACACCACACGTGATTCCCTCTGTTTGTTTGTAGAATACTTGTAAATCGGGTTAAACTATAAATGTATTGAATTAATTTATAAACTCGTTAACGGCTCTGATTTCAGCCGTTTTCTCAGTTTTGCCATTTTCTTGTATTTGATTTCAGCTTTAACTTATGGAGATGCTTTATTTTCTTTGGTTTTGTTTTGACTCGGTTCACCTCGTTGGGCCTTTTTGCTCTCGTGTGTTCTGACCTCATTAGGCTGCTGTAACGGGATTTAGAGCCTGCTCGTCCTCTCAGCAGGATTTCAGCTCATGTTCAAAACTTGTTTTAAAACGTGTCATGTTTCTGTGTTTCATGGTGATTCTTTTTTTTATGCTCGCCTCTCAGTGTTCAGTAATGGCAGCATTAGAACATTTTTCAAAGTAAAAGCCCTCTGTATTTCTTTGTTATGGGGGGGGGGGCACAGCCCTGACTCCTCCCTTAGACTCCAGTTTAAATGAAATTTACTTTGCTGCATTGATTTTATTGCACTGTGTTCACATTATTTTGTCCGCCTCCTATCTTAAATCGTGTGGGACAGGGCGTGAGGCTGTGGCGCGTTTCATCCAGCAGGGGGTGCTATTAGCACTTGTTTGTGAGCCGAGGCCTTCAGGGAAAGACGGCTGAAATGCCAGCACTGCCTACAGAGACAGAAGGATGGAGGATGGGGGGTGGGGGTGGGTGGAGGGAGGGTGGCGGTGGTGGTCTGTAGAGCCGAGCAGTATCAGACATGTAGTGTTAACAGAGTCAGGAGAAGCTGATTGTTATTCAAAGTTCTGTATGTCAGGGTCGTTAAACGAGTCGATGACGGGGATTTGAGCTGCAGCTCGATCCCACGCCGCCGTAGCCGAGCTATTCCCCCAACATATGTGTTTGAATGGGAAATAAATCATGGTTCATCATCGGCGTCTCCAAACACTCCTCTCCATCACACTTTCATCTTCTCTGTTCTCTTCTATTTTAGGTTTCAGGCAGACATTAAATCAGCCGTCCCTAACATCACCCCCTCAGAATATTCGGGCTCTGGTCAAGTGGAAAAAAACCCCCCACCCCCCACTGATGTACAGTTAAAGAAACGAGCTGCCCCCCCTCTCTTTTTATTTAAAGTGAGTCAGGAACATTATCAGGCTGGGCCCAGCCGAGCAGAAACATTCCCTAACCCCAACCTTCCTGCTGACCCCTCCCTTGCTTTTAACAACTGCCGACATAGTTTGGCTCTGTTATGTGATCATGCTTGGATGAAATCTGTCAAACAGCTCCCTGAGTTATTAGGCTGTCTGCGCCTGACCTTTCCGCAATCAAAGATATATGACTTAAGGGCTCGGATTTGCCATGGCAACGGCTCCAATTTGCCGCCGTGAGAAAAGGTCTAATTGTTGCAGAAATTTAATGATCTAGCCCCGACATCAGGGGCTGTGAGATTTTATGAACTGTTTACGCTATAATTTTCTTTTGTTAATGCATTCCGCCTTAACCCCTTCCCCGCTGGCTGCCTGCAGGGAGGGGAGGAGTGTGTGTGCGTGTGTGTGTGTGTGTGTGTGTGTGTGGTGGGGGGGGTCGGGTTAGGGAGGGTGGTGGTGGTGATGAGGAGGAGGCAGAGGAGGAGGAGGAGGGGGGCGTTTTCTGCCCCCAACCTGTTAGCTTATGTGTCTGGCGCCTCTTTAAAAAGGGCAGTTTTGTCTTTAAGAAAAGCAGCTGCCTGCCGCATTATCTGCTCTCAGCGATGTAGACATCAGTAATATATTCTACAAGGTCAAAGACAACTGAGATTAAAATGTCTAATCAGTTAATTTGTTTTATTGAGAAGGACTGCTGTGTGATTGGACACACAGAGAGATAGAGGGAGATGTGGAGGAGGGGTGGAGGAATATGGAGAGATGGAAAGATGGAGGGGAAGAGGGTATTTTGACTGAGCTTGATGCTGGAAAATATGGCCGTGCCACTCAGTTAGAGCATGTTGATGAAGCTCTGACACCCTTTGTTTTTCTCCCTCGTCTCTCCTCCTCCTCCCGTCTCGCCCTCTCCTCTCTCCCCTCTCTCTCCACTCATTTTCAATCTATGGCACATTCATACAAGACTGATTTTATTAGTTGCTGAAATAGACTTATATTTTATATCTCATTAAATATTCAAAATAAATTCAGCATATTTGAGCTGTTCATACATATTCAGTTTCTGTAACTAGGATCAGAATATTTTGATTGAGCCCGTACAGCAGAGACACTTTGAATTTCTTTTTGTGTGCAGATAATTCCATTCAGAGGAATGAGTTGAATCACAATTGATCTCATTGTTTTCTTTTCCCCCCACTTACAATTAAATGAGCAGGAATATATTTCTGTGGATAAAGTGGCTGCAGAAGGTGTCGGTTTGTGCAGGACGTCTCAGGAATGGCAGAAAGATCTGAAAGACTGCGGCATTAAAGCCGCTGCTGTACGCGTACGTGGGCTGTACGAACACACGATACGATGAGGATTACTGTAATGACCTTTAATGCCTCGTTATGACCTATATCGGCCTGTGATGGAGCGCTTTCTAATTAATTTTATGAAACAAGAGCTTCTCTGAGGTTACATGTTCCTGCAACGCAGAGGCAGGAAGCTGAGCGTGGCTGTGTGAGCGGATAATAAGTGGTCAGTGTGATGGCAGCGGGTTGTTTTTATGCTTCAAATAAAGTATTGTTCAGTGATTGGTCAGCTGACTAAAAATGAGCCTGCTTTAAATGTTGAAGTCAGATTATCGGTTCAGCACGATTCAGACAAAACTTCTCACCTGAAGGCGCCACGCTGGCTTCAGGAAGGGGAACCATCGGGTTCTATTATTTAAATCAGATGGTGGAATAGAAACATTTACTGTCACTCTACTTTGAAAAATACAGCAACGTTAGGAATGCGGAAATGAAGGAAATCTACAAAGAACTGGAAATAATTAGAGAAATAAAATGAAAAATTATAAGTGTATAATATTAATTATGATGTGTAAAAATTCATCGGTGAGTTTACAAAAAGTAAACAAATTAAATGAATTTCTTTCATATGAAAAGACAAAAGCACAACATCAGGCACATTATTATTATTATTATTATTATTATTATTATTATTATTATTATTATTATTAATAATAATAATAATAATAATAATAATAATAATAATAATAATAATAATAATAATAATAATAAAATTGCTCCTACATTGCTGTTTTATTGGTATTTATTTATTATGATGATGGATAGTCAGGCTGAGATGTCTGTTGTAGGATCAATAAAGTTTTTTTGAATCTAAATCTGAATCCAGATCAGAGGTTTCAAACATGTGGCCCGGGGGCCAAACCGGGCCCACCCGAGGCTGCAGCTCAGCTCGCTGCAGGTGTGAAAATAGCAGAGCATTAATGACGCGGGTTCATGGCTGCTGCAGTGTTACTGCAAAGAGGGAAAATACATGAACGTTTAAAATATCTCAGTCTCAACTTTTCTGGATCATAAAAGAAGTGAAATAAATAAACGTACCACCTTAACGATTACCATAAATTCTAATGTACGTGTATAATCACAGCAGCCCGAATGTGCAGGCAGATTATTATTGTTAATTGTCTGTCTGAATGAGGGCTTCGTTAAATGTGAGCAGTGGTGTGACTTGTCTGGCTCGTCTGCTTAAACTGGGCCAAAGCCTCACCTGACGGTACGGAACGACCTGAATTCCCGCGTGAGGAAAAGGAGAAAACGGTTTTGGAACGTTTCCAGCCGGCAGCCATGTACCCGATCGTCAGCGATGCTGTAACGCAGTCTGATGTCACCGCGTTTGTGTTGTTCCTATGACAACATATTAACATTATGTCATTGCAACTGACCAGTCACGTTTTGTGATGTCACCACTTGAGGAAAAAGATGTCACATGGAAGCAGTTTCATGTTTTGCTGCTAGGAAGCTGTGAAACATTTAATGCATTATTAATGCAAATGATATTTTTGTAAACCCATCCTGAGAGTTTCAGTGCGTAAACCGACCCAAACCCACACCGACACATTTTTTACTAGAAAGGAAAAAAGTCCACAGAGTCTAAAAGAAGAATTCCTTTATCGTTGCGTCCTCAGACTTTTAGCTTCACGCGGGACCCAGACCTGACACTGGTGGGTGTCGTCTTTATGGGGACACTGCACCCTCTCTGAGTGGCAGTGGAAGCTGGTATTATAATTTATATTTATCGTGCACTAGCACATACGGACTAGATGTGGTAGTGCGAGTAAAGTCGAGCCATTCTGCTCGTTTCTAGTATTTTTATTCCTTGACTCTCTCAGAGCAGCTCTGGATGATTCACAGTTCAGAATAATCCTCCTTTATCTGATGCTGACAGCCTCTTCAGTTCATCCTCTGAAACCACCTGTTTTAGCTCCTCCTCCTTCAAGCTGACCTTCTCCTGATTGGCTGTCCCTCACAGCAGAGGGTTTGAACAGCAGTGGGTGGGGCTTGTATGTGCTCTCTGTGACATCATCCAGATCCAGGCTCAGCTGAGTGTTTAGAGCAGCCTGAGCTCACAGGGACTGCTGTAAACACCCAGAGAAACTCTGGCCCGCTTAATGTGAACATCCACGACAGGAAATAAGGAAAAGCAGAAGATTCCACTCTAAAGCGTACATACGTGTTTCAATATTGCTCCGACACATTAAGGAGTCATTGCTGGGATTTTTCAGTGAAGCGGGATCATTAAAATGTCTCTTTTCCTACTTCATGCTTAGACTTTGAGACAAATGTGTTTGCCGGTTTTTTCCTTGTGAGTAAATGTGTGCCTGTGAATGTGACCTCCATTAGGAGCAGCTGAGGAGATCCATCCAGGGGCAGTTTGTTTTCCAGAGAGGAGCAGCAATGGCGGACGGCCCTTGATTTATTAGAACCATGAGCCCAGTGACCATGATGAAGTGCATTTCCATTTTAAAAGACTATACAGCTTCATCTGGAGAGAGTGGGGGGGGGGGGGGGGAGAAAGTTAAAGAGCAAAGAATGGCTGCTGATGAGAGATCCAAAGACGAGCAGCGAAGTCAGCTCGCGACAAATTCTAAGAACATATTCCGACGAACTGAAACGAGATAAATAAGATATTTCCCAGGCGGGAGCGTGGCTGCTGGGAAAACGATGTTTTTTAGATGGGGAAATGTTTTTAGGAGGGACACTGATGTTAGATATTTAATCCTCTGTAAGTTGCTAACATAGAGTAATGCCACATTCATAAGCATGAAAACATTTTGGGACAGTCGCTGCCAAACGTTGCAATCATGCAAGGATTGTGTAATGAAAGGAGGGCTTTGCACAGCGGACACACGGCATTTTTCTTTTAAAGTGTCCTTGCCATCATTCAGAATGTGAAAAACGGTGAAAGTGAGCACCTTTAGAGCTGCTTTCTGTTGGTGCTGCAGGTCTGCTGAGCTTCAGACGGAGGCTGATAAACAGGCTCTCATCTGCACAAGTGATGGAGTGTTTCTTAAATGAAAATACACCTGTCTTTAGGACAAATATGTGCCACTAATTACCTGTCTAACCTAAATCTCTGGCTGCCAGATGTTGCAAAAACACAGAGAGACAGAGACAAATTGCAGCATGCTGTCGTAGCGCTGCACGTAAATATAGTAGTGGCTTAAATCATCTTTTCCTTGACCCTGTTAGGCTGCTTGTTCAATGTGATTTTGCAGCGTGCTGAGCCAGTAGGAACCTAATTGTAAAGATAGGCTAAGGTATCACAGGATCACATAATCTCTCTCCTTCTGTCGCAGCGCCTCTCTCTCCTTGGCCTGACCGAGCCATAAGCAGGATTACATTTTGATCTGTATCCTTGTTTCTAATTCAGATTTCTATTTCAGTTATGTTGACTTCTCCTCCTGCCCCACTCCTCCTCCTCCTCTGTTGAACACACGAGTAGATGATGATCTGCTGAGGACCTTGAAAAACTTTCCATGCCAGAGATAAAGCAGGGTTCCTGCAGCTTCACACAAGTTAGATTTATGACTTTTTGAAGCCATTTGAAAAGAAATTCAAGCTTAACGACCAAAACTGAAGAAAGGCGACGTCACACCCGTTCGGTTGGAGGCGCGAGTCGGTTAGTTTGTGCCGTCGTGCTGCACGATCGAACGGAGTCGCTGCTCAGACCGGAACCTCTGCGGGTCCCGCTGCCTTCATTCCCACCGTGAACGGTTAGAAATACTTTCTGCCCAAATTGCACTGCAGCTCTTACACATTTGCAGCACCTGATTTAATAGCCGGGTTTCATCAAAGTTGCATCTCAGTTTCATTGCGCGTGAGCGGGCAGGGGGGGCGGGTTTGATCCGAGCACCTTGGTGAGCACAGGTACAGACTGAGCACTGAAGGTAATAAAAACGAGGTGAAAGGTGTGCCGGGTTCGACCCTTTATGGTTCACCTTGGTTTATGCCATAGACTGTATATAAAAGATGGACACTATGACACCACCTATTGGGTCGTGAAGCCTGGAGCATCATCTCGGTGTTTAAAAACCAGGCGTGATGAGTCAGTGGTGGATCTGACTGAGAAATGGAGGCACACGGAAGCAACCTGTCAATCACATATTAACCCCGCCCTGAATTCTCCCTTTCTGTTTTGTCGTCACTCTAATGGGATAATCATTTCCAAAAATAACACCATGTTCGATTCAGTAAGACTTGAGACCAGAGACTGAAACCATGAAGTCATCAGAAAGGGGTTTACTGAGCTCAGGGATCCGAGATGAGTTCAACATAGCCAGGCTTTCTTTGTGGTAGCTGATCAACAAAACCTAAGAGCCCAGTCGGAGGGCATCTCATTATGTTTCAGGCTTTCTGCTTTCTGCGCTCACAAAAAAATGGGCATTTCATGCATCATCTCACTCTTCTGCACAACACGATCGCTGTGAGTGCCGCCTGTTCCGTGATCAGATGATGATGGTGACAAAATGGTGATTAAAAAGCATAAAAGTGTAACAACACTGTCACAAATAAGACGAGAGATTAATGCTGCAGGAAATCGTTAATCTGGTGATTTACGCACAGCGCGCTGAATTTGAAGCTCTCAGCGCTTCAGACTTTAAACCGTGAGACACTGTGAACGTAACCTGCTCCCAGCCAGGTTACCATGGGGATTCAGCCAGGTAAAAAGAGACACCTGGTGACAGAAAACTCTGACTTTAAGCTCGACGTGGCTAACCCATTAATGTTGGTTCGTAGTTACACCCCTCAGGAGAGCAGTACGCTCATTTTTGCATAGACTTGTACACAGTCAGACTTCAGAGGAGTCGCCCTCTGCTGGACATTAGAAAGAATGCAGCTATAGCCGTCCTTTATATACAGGCTCCAGTTAAGATTTAAAAGTTTCTCTTCACAGTCCTTCTCCTGCCTTTGAGCCAAAGAAGGAATCCCTGCCGTGACCTCCCCGTGGGTCGGAGGGAAAACTCGTATACGGGGCCCGGTTCTTCCCGTACGTCTGCATTAATACCAGCACGATGAACCCGTGCACAGTAATTTTATGCATTTGGAAAATGAAGTGTTTCCAGTCCTCTCTTCCCTCCCCTCCCTGTCTGTGTGTGTCTGAGTTCTCAGTAAAGCAGTAGTAATAATAATGGGGGCACCACAAACAGCCATGTTCAGCTTTTACTTAAAGGACACGATAATGAGACGGAGTATCTATTTGCTCAGCGTAATGTGTGTGTCTCCAGATGCTGTTAATACATGTGGACCTCTCTCTTTCAGCCCTGAGAGGGGTGGGAGGGGTGAAACCACACAGACGGTGTTTTTTTTATATCCTCTTCCCCCGATTCACTGTAACGCCTCCTAACCTGCAGGGATTTTGGAGCGGATTCAGCTGGACGTTTCAGGGTTAAGAGGTGCCCACTTATTGGTGCATCAACCTGCCAATCTTAATCACAGATACCCAACATGCAGCAAAGGTAAATATGTCCATTAAAGGCCCTGCGGGGCCGGATTATAAGCGGCCGGCGGCCTATGAAATGCAGATTCTGCCGCTCAGGATGCTGCACACACCGCTCTCCTGTGTGATATCAGCCATGAGCGCTCATTCTAATTATTTGGGCAAATGTACTAATTAGCTATCAGGTGACCCTCCCTCACCACCACCCCCATCCTCACTTATCATCCTCCCCCGACATCTTTTGTATTCAAAATAGCTTCCCAGCATGGTTGGAATTTTTTAGGCCATCAGCAAATATTTACCAGTTCCATCTCATTATGTTTCGGGCTAAAATGCTGGCTGTGAATATCTTAAGGCCCCTGGTACGCGCCATCTAAACTTTGCCTTGACCTTTTGTTGCTGGCCGCCTGCACTGGCAATTGAGCTGCAGCGTCGGTCTGCAGACACACGCGCTCGCACACACTCTCACACACACACACACACACACTCTTTCCGTGTCATCGTGTCTCACTGCTGTTTCGCTGTAGACTTAAGACCAAAGTAAACTGATGATTATGCATATGCACCCTCCTCTGCATGGTTAGCCTCGCCGCCGCTGCCTCCTGCTCTGATCAATGCATTAACTTACATCTTGTTCCATATATCTGCTTTAGCACGACCAGCGGAAATGCTGACAGCCCTCCTTTCTTTGGATTTGGCGATTAGCAGCTTGGGCCTTGTCAATACAATAGTAATGAATGAGCCAGATAAATGTGATTTGAGGGCATAATCATTTTTTTGTGATAGTATGATATTGCTGGTGTGCATTTTTGCTTAAAAAGCAGAGTGATTAATCAATAATTAATTTTGAAGCAGGGGCACTGATAGAGGCAAAACGATGAAAACATTCGCCATAAATCTGCACTTTATCGCCGCTATTGTCGAAGGATTCGTGACAGCAGCTCGTCAGTCTTGGTAAGTATGTTGTGAGCACTGTATGGTTCACAAAATGTCTGAGAGAAAATATTCACGTGTCTAATTTACTGCCAAATGTCTCTTTAGGCAGCGGATATTTGTGTACTTATCAATTTCATTAAAGCTCTGCTGCTGCTGCTACAGCAGCTCGGAGAGCACAGAACAGGCTCCATCCTCTTTCATCAGAGCTTGGGACTGCGTCCCGGACTAACTTTATGAGCCGAACGGGGTTTTGCAGGCGCTCACCTGCATGTTTGTTCACTTTAAACTCTCCACATACAATCAAATCTGGCCTCGGGGATTCCTCGAGACAATAATGTGACTTTATGCAGATGAGGACATATAATGCTTTCATATCTGTTTGTCAGCAGTGGCGTGCAAAGCTATGTTTCTGTATCAGGCTGTAAACATGTTTATTTCTGCTGGAACGCTTTAACATGGGAGTCTATGGGGACTGACTCACTGTGGCGCCCCTGCTGGACACCAGAGGAACTGCAGTCTCTCTGAGACATGGTCAGTGGAGCTAGCAAAGGTCTATTAATTGAGTCTCCTAAAGGAAGTGAAAATGAAGGAATATTCCTCTAAAATCTGATTGCATGGGCCGCTGAGCTGAAGCCTCCTGTGGTACGTGTGTCCGGTATCAGCTCCGATCCATCTCCGTGCTTCGCAGCAGCGTCTCTGACTCATAATCCGCAGTCGCAAAACAAAAAGGGTTTTAGCCCCCAAAATATCCCAGCACATCATCATTTTAGATGTATAGAGCTGTGTGCACGAGTGTGTTGGAGGACAATGGTGTGAATTTAAAGACAATGCTGTGTTCTTGGCAGGACTTTGATGCTGAGCCAAGTCCCATCGTTCCCAGAGGTATTTACCCTCGTCGCTTCCTACCGCATTGTTAAACACTACCTCTGTACGTTTTTATAACACTATTGTTAAGCTCAATAGATTTTTATTTGGCTGCTGCGCCCCTCCCTGCACTCCCTCCCTGCACTCCCTCTGTCTGGCTAGCTGTGTTTGTGTGTTTGCATTGCCCCGTCCTTTCACCTGGAAGTGTCTAGGTGTGTATTTATAGTTCCTTAGACAGTAGACATGAGACCCAAGACCAAACATCCTCTTCCTCTCTGGAAATTGCAAAGGCTGCAGCAGCGAAATGTTGACTCTAAGATGTCCTCCATCTCCTCTTAAAGCACCTTTTAATAGAAAAACTCTCATTTCATCTAAAAGTTTTTTCACAGTGTGATGAAGATGAATGTTGACTAATTCATTGATTTTGTATTGAATGTGTAACTGTTCAGCAAAGGAGAGGACTGTCTGTGCGTTACATTGTTTCCATTTTCGAAATCAAACCGTATTTTATGCTTGAGTAAAAAATATTTTATTGGCTTACTGGTGATATTTGTTTGTTTGAGGCCTAACTGGACCAAAAGCTGTTCGAGGTTTCAGGTTCGGGTGTGATCGGTGGTTCTTAAGCTGTGCAGGTATCTGTTCTCCATGTTGTCGGCATTTTTGCTTCATGTAGACCAGGGTATCGAGCATGCAGCCCTGCGCCCACAGGGCTCCCCCCTGCGTGGGTTTGCGCAGCACAAAGAAAGAGGACATAAGTTGTTTAGCAAATGAAGCGTGATGAGAGTGAGCCAGAGGTCTGCATCAGTTTTACTGACAGACGTCACCCGCGGCCAGCGCGCTGCGCCGAGGGAACGAGGTGAGGCCCGGGGAGCCGGGCTGACGGGTTCCTGTGATTCACTACGGCGGCGTTTCTTTGTAATGACTCGAGACGGGCTGAATGTGGAAAAGCTGAGACATAATGTTGAAAGTGTGCTGATTTTCTGATATCTCAGGCTCTTCATCATCGCTTTTATGGATGGATGGTTTATTAAATGTGAACATTTTCAGGATGGATGTGAGAGAAAGGAGAACAGTTTGGAGGTCTAAAATGCGTCTGACATAAAGTCAGATTTTACTCATTTTGGGTCAGTGAAACTGAAAAATGATGTTTCAATTCCTGAAGTTTGACAAAAATGGCCCAAATGTGGGCAGGTGATCATTTTCAGATGGCTATTTTCCCTCAGGTCGGATGGAATCGGGCGGGGTTCTTCCTGTGTGGACTTTGCATGTTCTCCCTGCGTCTGCATGGGTTCTGTCCGGGTACTCCACCTTCCTCCGACCCAAACACGCGCTCGTTAGGTTAAATGGTGATTGTAAATTGGGTGTAGCTGGGAATGGTTGTCTCTCTGTGACAGACTGATCCTGTCCAGGTGTACCCCGCCTCTCACCCTATGACAGCTGAGACAGGCTGCAGCCCAGCTGTGACCCTGCACTGAAGAACTGGAAGAAGATGGATGGAGATAACAGATCAGAGACAGCACATTTTATCAGTGAAGCCGATGTGTAATTACGTCTTCCAACAAACTGATGCATTCTCACAACCTTCGAATGAATCCATTAAAAATACTCAGGAGCCGGCGCCGGTTTGTGGAAGCCGCCCTCTTGAATACAGTGGCCAAGATGGAGATCACAGTTGGCCTGAGTGTGTTTTATGTACGTGGCTATAACCTGGTGAAACAGCAGCGCTTACCGACAGAAAAGGTCAGCACATCCTCAACAGCTCACCTGGGCGTGGCTGCCGTCGGACAGGAGCGAGCTTCTCCGACTCGTCCGCTTATATCGGACTCCTTTCACAAACCTTTACTGACAGCCTGCACTCACTACAGGCGAACAGCATCCACAGTTGTTGATCTGACTCTGGGGTAAAATACTGCAAAATACTGCAGTGTCCCGTATTTGTTTTTATTCCTGATTTATTGATGTGATTATTATTCAAATATGTTATGGTGGGTACAGAAATGTGTTTTTACACAAACAGCAGACACGCTGGCTGTCTTTGATCTTTTGGCTGACTAAAACGTGTTTGTCCCACAGCGGCCACCGTAGCCGGGATTGAAATGAGAGGGATCAGAACACAGAACCCGGCTGACTGCAGTCTCCTGAGTTCTGGTGGTGAAAACTTCACAAACTGTAGCTTCTAAGATCAGAGCGTGCTTTTGTTTGTTTGTTTCTTCTTCTGCCAACAAACGCAACATTCGCCTCACCTCCATCACCTGATCAGACCAGATGATGGAGCCCAGCAAACGGCCCAGTTTGAAGGAGGTCCAGTTTCTCTCTGATTAGTTTGTTTGCCATAAAACTCTGAAGACTGTGTGGAAAAGATTCATCTAACCCCTGCAGTGGCGCTCGGCTTCCATGTTTCAGTTTTAGGTTACCATCCATATTTGGCTGCAGCGCTGAGGCGGCAGCTAATGCTAGCTAGCTTGGTCATCAGTCTGCATCCAGACTGAACGAGAGCGTCTCTCTCACTCAATCACTCACTCACACACACACACACACACACACACACACACACACACACACACACACACACACACACACACACACACA